>JAUIRK010000926.1:430000-720000 GCA_030549495.1 Nectonema munidae
TAAAAAAAAATTGTCTTTTTGTCGGATTACAATCTTGTTTTGTATTTGATTGGTTTTTTGTGAAAAGATGTAACCACTGTCAGGAGTTTGGGCATTATAAAAAAAACTGTCCAAATATTAACCACCCATTATGTGCTAAGTGTTCTTCACCACATGAAACTAAGTCATGTACTGTTGATGTAAACATCGATAAGAATATTTCTTGTATAAATTGTAAAAAGAGTGGTTTTTCTGATTTAAGTCATTGCGCTAGTTCTTCCTCATGTCCTGTGTATTGTAGAATTTTAAAGGAACGCAAAACAGGAAATTTTCAAAAAAACTAACTTCTTTTTATTCATGTCAGTTTCTGTTATGGAATGTGTGTTCGCTTCATAACAAGTATATTGAAGTCTTAGATTTTTTGAATGCAAATTCGGTTGATGTTGCTTTCATAACAGAAACCTGGCTGAATTCTCAGTTCAACTTCATTATTTCACAGTTCTCACATACTGGGTTATGTTTTGATCACGTTTTTCGTGATAAAAGAGGTGGTGGAGTCGGTGTCATTTATAAGGAAAATATTGTTACTAATGTTATTCAAACTAATTCTTATAAAACGTTTGAATCAATCACGTGTGTTTTGAATGGCTCACATACTAACTATATGTTTATTTTAATATACAGGGTTCTAACTTTTAGTGTTAATGAGTTTGTTAATGAGCTTATTGATTTAATTTCGAGTCTCCATTCATTTCCGAATAAAAAAGTTCTTTTGGGTGATTTCAATATTCACTTTGAAAAAGAAATGAGTTCTTACGTTAAAAATTTTGATAAAGAAATCAGTGTGTTCAATTTTAAGCGAGTGATCAATGAACCTACTCATATTGCTGGCCATTGCCTGGACAATGTATTTTCTGATTTTGATGATGGGGAAATTACTGAAGTAAAGGTAATGCCATTCAGACTTAGTGATCATTTTCCCGTTCTTTTTAAAATTTTTTGCAATGAAAAAATTGAGTCTGTGAATATTAGAAAGATATTTGATTTTAATTGTATTTGTAAAGAGAATTTTCGATTGGATTTGCAAGTGAGCATTGATAGTTTCTCTTTTTTTTCTGCTAATTACTCTTTACAGGACTTTTATAATAATTTAATATTGGCGATTGGAAATACTCTTTCCAATCATTCTAGTTATAAAACTGTGAAGTCAAAATCTTCCAAGCCTCCTTGGATAAATAGAGAGTTTACTCGCTCCAGAAACAAAAGAAGAGTTGCCTATAAGAAGTGGCTGAAATGCGCCACATCAGATAGACGAAGAATCTATGAAAGTTTACGTAACAATACGAGTTTAATTTTAGAAAAGAATATTTCTAAGTACTGTGATGATTTTATAAATAATGGGTCTAACTCAAAAAAGCTCTACAACTACTTCCGTACTTTGATGGGAAAGTCTCATCAAGCTACCACCAAGTACTCTGCAATAGAAAAACAAAGATATGCAAATATGTTCAACTCTTTTTTCCTCCATAAAGTTAGTTCTATAACTAATGACTTGAGTTTATCAAGGGTGATTGATTTTTCTATTATCATTGAAAGATTTGCTGTCTGTTCATTCACAAAGTTCAATTACACTGATTCAACAGAAGTTGAGGAGATAGTTAGAATACATGGAATCAAAATGGAACCGGCTGACATTCTGAATCCAGAATTTTTCAACTATTGTTGGGATATTCTACTTCCACTCTTTGTTCATTACATTAACTCTTCAATAAGATCCTCTCTATTTTTAGGCATGAAATGTGGTTACATAACCCCTCTCCCTAAAACACAAAATGCTTCATTCATTGACATGAATGATTATAGACCAGTTTCAAACCTGCCGTTTCTGAGTAAGCTCTTTGAACGCATTATTCTAAAACAGCTGCAAAATCACTGTGTCAAAAACTCTTTGCTTGATGATGAGCAGTACGCTTATAAAAAAATTGTAATACAGAATCTCTTTTACAAAGTAGTCTCCTTGAAGCTGTTACAGATTCATTCAGAAGAAAGCAATTTACTGTGCTCATTATGTTAGACTTATCTTCAGCCTTTGATACAGTTGATAGAGATTTACTGCTTAAATTACTTCACGATGAGTTTGGGATTGGAGGTTGTGCTTTAAAGTGGCTTGAGTCCTACTTGGAGAACAGAAGTCAATGTACCATCATTGATGGATTCTGTTCCTCACCAAAGCTGACAAAATATGGCGTACCTCAAGGATCTGTTTTGGGTCCGTTTCTCTTCAGTCTGTATGTTACTCCGATTCTGAGATTTATTAAAAGTAAAGGATTCCAAGTCTTCGCATTTGCTGACGATGTTTTTATTTTGAAAGAATTTGATTCCAAGTTTCAATATTCGACTTTAAAATGTATAGTTCCACATCTTTTACACGATCTTTCATCATTAATGATCAGCTTCAATCTAAAATTCAATAGAAAAAAAACAAGAGCGATAGTTTTCTCTTCATCTTCTCAAAATCAAGAGATCTTTTTTCCCAGCATACCTTTGCATGATGGCCTACATATACCCATTTGTGATAAAGTCAATGTACTTGGCGTCTCTTTAGATAAAAATATGGTGTTTGATCAACTGGTCTCTGATCTCTTAAAAAGTGGATATGCTTTTTTGAAAAACCTATCGAAAATTGCCAAACCTCTTACCCGAAATAATGTTAAAGTTTTACTGAACTCCTATGTTATTAATAAACTTGATTATTGCAATTCTCTGCTCTTCGGAATGTATGATTATCAAATCAAAAAGTTACAAGTATTGCAAAATACTTGTGCTAGAGTAATCTTAAAGATTCCTCGAAGACAAAGAGTTTCAAATGAACTCGAAAATTTACATTGGCTTACCATTAGAAGAAGAATAGATTTTAAAGTTTTGGTCCAAACTTTCAAATGCTTACATTTTCGTATACCTTTTTATTTGGCTCAAAAGATGTCTTTAAATTCAAGCATGCGATTGAAGACTTCTTTTACTGGCAATGGAAGAACTGTTATGAGTGCAGAAAAACTCTGGAATGGTTTACCTTTATACTTGAGAAGTATTAATGATTTAAATACTTTTAAGAAAAGCTTGAAAACTTACCTATTTTCTTCAGAAATCATATCAAACAGAATTTTAAATTTCCTTCTATTTTTTTTTCTTGTATTCATATTTACTTTGTGTTTGCATGTTTCTTAGATTATTATGGAATGTGTGTAGCGAGACTGTACAGTCTATAAATTAGCAGTAGTTTCGCTCTAAATAAATCTTTCATTCATTCATTCATTCATTCATTCATTTATCATCATCATCATCATCATCATCATCATCATCATCATCATCATCATCATCATCATCATCATCATCATCATCATCATCATCATCATCATCATCATCATCATCATCATCATCATCATCATCATCATCATCATCATCATCATCATCATCATCATCATCATCATCATCATCATCATCATCATCATCATCATCATCATCATCATCATCATCATCATCATCATCATCATCATCATCATCATCATCATCATCATCATCATCATCATCATCATCATCATCATCATCATCATCATCATCATCATCATCATCATCATCATCATCATCATCATCATCATCATCATCATCATCATCATCATCATCATCATCATCATCATCATCATCATCATCATCATCATCATCATCATCATCATCATCATCATCATCATCATCATCATCATCATCATCATCATCATCATCATCATCATCATCATCATCATCATCATCATCATCATCATCATCATCATCATCATCATCATCATCATCATCATCATCATCATCATCATCATCATCATCATCATCATCATCATCATCATCATCATCATCATCATCATCATCATCATCATCATCATCATCATCATCATCATCATCATCATCATCATCATCATCATCATCATCATTATCATCATCATCATCATCATCATCATCATCATCATCATCATCATCATCATCATCATCATCATCATCATCATCATCATCATCATCATCATCATCATCATCATCATCATCATCATCATAATCATCATCAGCATCATCATCATCATCATCATCATCATCAACCTCATCATCATCATCCATTTTACCTTCTAGGCCTGGTTATTGTTCCCAAAGAGTCGGGGTAAACCAGTTTCCTGCAACAACTACGCCATTTCATTCTTTCTTTAGCATCAATTCACACAGGCTCTCTTTTTTTTTATATCGTCGTGAATCACTTCATTCCATGCTTTCTTTGGTCTTCCTCTCTTCATCTTTCCATCAATCAATTGATCTTTTATCTTCTTTACAATGTTCCGCCGGTTTTTTACCCTGGTTTTTTCCTCTGAGAATTCAAAGGTTTTTACGGTTAGGTAGTGCTCTAGCGACGCGATTCTACGTGGTTAGTAATCAAGCTATCACTAGACAATAAGTTTGTTTCCCAAATTGGGAGCGTTCGCGTTAGGATTGTATCGTTCTCTCAGTTGTATTTATATATTGTCACATAAATTCTTGTAAAATACTATATATAATAGAGCTATTCTTTTGTAACAAGGGCCGATTGGTGTTTAGTGGGATGGAAAGTCCAGTTAGACTTGGACTCAGCATTCCGGGCGGACCACGATATCCGAAAGGATGGGTGCGAACGTCACAAAACAACTCGAAAATTAATTAATTTACAATGTTCCCTTCGGACATCCTTTCGACATGACCAAACCAACGTAATCTATTCTCATCTAAATGCACTTCTATATCCTCAATTCCAATTTTCTTTCTCAACACATCGTTGGAAATCCTATCTTTCAGCGTCTTTCCGCACACCATCCTAATCATTCTCATCTCAGTTGTTTGTAGCCTTCTCGTGTCAGCCTTCTTCATCACTCAGCATTCAGAACCGTAACAAATCGTACTTCTAACGCAAACTTTATACAATCTTGCTTTTAGTTTGTCAGATAAAAAATTTCCACACAGTAAGCCGGATAATTCCTTGAACTTTTTCCAACCTAGGCGTATTCGCGCTCTTACGCTACTAGAAACATCACTGCTTCAATTGATCATATCGCCCAATACTATCGAAATGTATATTTTCAGAAATTATATCTTAACAAAATAATACAGACAAGCAACTCTCAATCCGAAAGATTGTTAATTACAGAAAGGAAGAAATCTTTTACTAATGGAGAGTACTTCCAAGAATTACTGTTAAAGGTAGCGATGGTGTTTGTCCAGAAAAAAGAGAATTATTTTCTGCTATCAGTCTGTCGGCAAAACAGTAACAAGGCGACTTGAAGAACTGTCAACAAATGTCAGAAGTGGTTTCTAGGCCATTTTAAATAATATGGAGTATTATTCCATTGCTATCGATGAAGCCAGAGATATGAAGGATACTTGTCAACTTGCAGTGTTAACACCACATTTGATATTGTGGAAGAATTTGTGTAATTGATTCCTATGAAAGATACTTGCACTGGGGTAGATATTTTGCAAAGCATAATGAAATGGTTTCACTAAATACAACACACTATATTACTTGCTTTCTTTGAACACCCAGAAAATTTATTTACATATTAATAACATGGTTCTCTTCGATGAAACTGCATAGCTCTTTGGCCCTCCTCCATGTCACTACATAGCTGTTTGGCCCTCACTCACCAAAACGTTGCCGACCTCGGCTATAAGTTATGATTGTGCAAAAAAATTTTGAAAAAAACTTTGTCTTATGAAATATGACGTTATTTTTTTCTATATATTTTATGAAAATTGCCTAAAATATTTGCAAAATTTTTGGACGGAAATGCAAAAGAGTGTGTCAAAATTTCAAAAAAGTTATGTATACCCTTTTCTCATCATTATTTAAAAGATTGTTTATCCCCAACATCCTCATTGCCGTTACATCTCATTTTCACTATTTTATCATTTATATATTTGCTATGAAAAGGGAGTTTACACCCCGAAACAAGTCAGCAAAATCAGCTATAAAGTGTCCAGCTTTTACAATTTTTTATATTTGTTATAATTATTTCACCTCAATGTGCATATCTGTCAAAGATTTTGTTTCTAAATATACCCTTTTCATTTTAAATTTGTGATTTTTCCGTTTAAATGCTTCTTTTTTCATTTTAAAATCTTCTATTTTTCATTTGTCTTTTATTTTCTCACCTTTTTCTTTAATTTGAAATGAAAAAAGATAACATAAAGGAAGAGGGAGGGGAACTAAGCTGAAAAAGAACGAAATTAAGGTAAAAATAGTATATATATATATATATATATAGACAACTTGAGTGTTATCTCCAACCCGTATATTACGATGATTCATCTCCAACCTGTATACTACGATGATTCATCTCAAACCTGTATACTACGATGGTTTCTATTCCATGTAAAAATAACTAGGGAGACAATGTTCAACTTTCTTTTCACATTCTGCTAGATGTAAGATTTGATATACCTCATTCGGGGAGACGATGCTACATAAGTTATTACCTATATACATTATTCCTGTATACTACGTTGGTTCATCTCCAACCTGTATACCGCGATAATTCATCTCCAACCTATCAGTTCATATTTTGCTAGATGTAAGATTTGATATACCTCATTCGGGGAGAGGATGTTAGATAAGTTATTAATTTTTTCACGATATTAAATAATATATTTTATCAAATAATCAAAATAAAATTCTGTAATGAAAGAATCGAAAAATATTTTTTAAAAAATCAAAAAATATCAAACTTTCTGTTCATATTTTGCTACCTCATACGATGTTACAAAAGTTATTACCTATACTTTGCAATTTGCACGATTTTAAATATTATATTTGTCGAATAATCAAAGAATCGAAAAATGTTCAAATCAAAAAATATTTATTCTTTTTAAATATATCGTTGGCTCCCCTTACTTTTAGTTTCGTATGTGCATAATTTGATAAAAATTAATTATTAAAGACTAGGTTTATCTTTCAATTTTAAAAGTAAGGGGAGCCAACGATATATTTAAAAAGAATAAATATTTTTTGATTTGAACATTTTTCGATTCTTTGATTATTCGACAAATATAATATTTAAAATCGTGCAAATTGCAAAGTATAGGTAATAACTTTTGTAACATCGTATGAGGTAGCAAAATATGAACAGAAAGTTTGATATTTTTTGATTTTTTAAAGAATATTTTTCGATTCTTTCATTACAGAATTTTATTTTGATTATTTGATAAAATATATTATTTAATATCGTGAAAAAATTAATAACTTATCTAACATCCTCTCCCCGAATGAGGTATATCAAATCTTACATCTAGCAAAATATGAACTGATAGGTTGGAGATGAATTATCGCGGTATACAGGTTGGAGATGAACCAACGTAGTATACAGGAATAATGTATATAGGTAATAACTTATGTAGCATCGTCTCCCCGAATGAGGTATATCAAATCTTACATCTAGCAGAATGTGAAAAGAAAGTTGAACATTGTCTCCCTAGTTATTTTTACATGGAATAGAAACCATCGTAGTATACAGGTTTGAGATGAATCATCGTAGTATACAGGTTGGAGATGAATCATCGTAATATACGGGTTGGAGATAACACTCAAGTTGTCTACCCGCGTTCAACCGTACAGGTTATGAGAATATATCATTACATATTAGAGAAGAGTTTTCTATTCTCTTTATTCTGAAAAAATATTTCTTCAAATGACATTCGTTAAAAATTAAAAAGATTGTATCTAAACTAAATAAAATTAGACTACGATTATCCAACAAAACTAGTACATTCAATCGACATTTTTTACTTGAAAAAAAATTTAAAATTTATTAGAAAAACATTATACTGACCTATACTACTGACCCATAAAAAGTAAAAAAATAAATATTAATTTTCGACAGTTTTATTTAACTATTACTTATTTAGAAAAATTGATTAAAACACATATTTTGATCTATTTATCTTCTCTTTAGAAATTTATATGCAGTAAACAATAATAAAAATAATATTTATCCGAAACAAATTTTTTTCGAATCAAAGTGTAAATCAAACCCACACTTAAATTTTGGATGATTAATTCAAAAGGAGTTATTATAAACTAATGTTAATTTATAAAAAACCGAAAACTAAAATGATTTTATAAAAATCAAAAATAAATAGTGGACTGCGATTATCCAACAAAACTTATACATTCGGTTTACATTTTTACTTCAAAAATAATTTTAAATTTAATAATATTTATCCAAAACAAATTTTTTTCGAATCAAAGTGTAAATCAAACCCACACTTAAATTTTGGATGATTAATTCAAAAGGAGTAAAAAACTAATGTTAATTTATAAAAAACCGAAAACTAAAATGATTTTATAAAAATCAAAAATAAATAGTGGACTGCGATTATCCAACAAAACTTATACATTCGGTTTACATTTTTTACTTCAAAAATAATTTTAAATTTAATAATATTTATCCAAAACAAATTTTTTTCGAATCAAAGTGTAAATCAAACCCACACTTAAATTTTGGATGATTAATTCAAAAGGAGTAAAAAACTAATGTTAATTTATAAAAAACCGAAAACTAAAATGATTTTATAAAAATCAAAAATAAATAGTGGACTGCGATTATCCAACAAAACTTATACATTCGGTTTACATTTTTTACTTCAAAAATAATTTTAAATTTAATAATATTTATCCAAAACAAATTTTTTTCGAATCAAAGTGTAAATCAAACCCACACTGAAATTTTGGATGATTAATTCAAAAGGAGTAAAAAACTAATGTTAATTTATAAAAAACCGAAAACTAAAATGATTTTATAAAAATCAAAAATAAATAGTGGACTGCGATTATCCAACAAAACTTATACATTCGATCTACATTTTTTACTTCAAAAATAATTTTAAATTTATTAGAAAGACATTATACTGACCAATAAAAAAACCAAAGGTTAATTTATAAAAAAAATGGAAACTAATACTATTTTATAAAAATCTACAAATAAATTTAGATTCTGAGAGTAGAGTCGCTTTATAATTGTGCTGGAAATTGTCACATAATATAGGTAAAAATTTGTCATAATGAAAGGAGCTTTAGTTTAAAATGCATCCCTTATCTGCTAATTAATGGTATGAAGCCCATGGAAAATAAAAACAGTAAAATGGTATTTCTTAAGTACTTATGGTATAAGTAATGTATTCTGAAAGCCCATAAAAAATGCTTTAATTTGGTATATCGCATGATGCATTTTGTTGAAAAATGTGAAAGTTATAAGCGTTTTAATATTTGACTAAGATTTAAGCTAGGAACACTACAAATAAACTAAGCGTACACTAGACCGATAAAATAAACCACACACGCGTGCTAAAGATGTGGTGTAGCGTATGTTAGATAAGAATTCACTGCGCTCACAAACGCGTAATGCAACATGTGTTCATCTTTCTTCGCATAGTTATGCTCTAAAATCAATCAATCAATAATGTGATTTATTATTCGCACACTGTCGGTATAAATATAACGAATGCTCTTCGTTAAAAATTAGAAAGGTTGTATCTAAACTAAATAAAAGTAGACTACGATTATCCAACAAAATTCGTACATTCAATCGACAAAACCACACACGCGTGCTAAAGATGTGGTGAAGCGTATGTTAGATAAGAATTCACTGCGCTCACAAACGCGTAATGCAACATGTGTTAATCTTTCTTCGCATAATTATGCTCTAAAATCAATCAATAATTTGATTTATTCTTCGCACACTGTCGGTATAATTTTTAACGAATGCCCTTCGTTAAAAATTAGAAAGGTTGTATCCAAACTAAATAAAATTAGACTACGATTATCAAACAAAACTCTTACATTTAATCGACATTTTTCACTTGAAAAATAATTTAAAATTTATTAGAAAAATATTATACTGACCTATACTACTGACCCATAAAAAGTAAAAAATATATATTAATTTTCGACAGTTTTATTTAACTATGACATTTTAAAATGTTAAAAACCATATTCTACCTTTGTGAATATAAAATTTTGAAGAAATTATATATAAACTCATCACGTTAATTATTGGTATTTTTTGAAACTAGATAAAAGTTGACTGACCTCACATAAAAGCGGATTTTGGAAAAATAAAAATATATTTATTTTTAAAACCTAGCCTATTTTACCCACAAAGAGTATAGCTTCAAATCTTGTATATTCGATCAACATTTTTCACTTCAAAAATAATTTAAAATTTATTAGAAAAACATTATACTGACCTATACTACTGACCCATAAAAAGTAAAAAATATATATTAATTTTCGACAGTTTTCTTCAACTATGAAATTTTAAAATGTAAAAAATCATATTTTACCTTTGTGAATATAAAATATTGAAAAAATATTATATAAATTAAGAACGTTAATTATCATTGGTATTTTTTGAAACTAGATAAAACTTGACTGACCTCACATAAAAGCAGATTTTGGAAAAATGAAAATATATTTATTTGTATAACCTAGCCTATGTTAACCACAAAGAGTATACCTTTCCAATGATACCATTTTCATTTATTTATTTTTTAAAAAAAGACAGATTATGCTTCAACAAAAAGGTGGTCCGTAATTTTTTCAAAAATTTAGACAAAATTTTTTGAAGTAATGTCCATTTATTAAAATTTTTTAAAACTTTTGCAAAAATAAATTATTCTAGAGTATGTAGCAAACGATAAGCTTTCTAATGATATATATATCATGAAAAAGAAATATTGAAAAACAGTTTAATTCTTTCTTCAAATCAAACAAGTAAAAATTTTCAAAAAGTAGTATTGGTAGTAGTATTATTATTATTATTATTATTATTATTATTATTATTATTATATATTACATAAACATTTCAACCAATCATATAGTTTTTATGAAATAAAACTGCAATTTCAAAGTTAAATTTTTTGAACTTTTAGGTAGAATTTTTGAAATGTGGCTTTCAATATGTATGTAAAATATTTTTTGAAAATTTTTATTTTAAGTATATTTTTTAAGCATTTTACGATTTACACATTTAAATATATAATAAGGCTGGCAAGTTTGGCGAGTTGTCTCCCCGGAGGTCTTGCCAGACCTCTGATTCAATATTTGTGTTACTCAAATGACTTTTTATAACACCTCTAGCATACACCAGAACATTTAATATACATATGTTCACAAAGCACATCGATTATTATATATAAAAATTTACTATATATCCTACATTTATATATTGTCGCTGTTATTTTATGAATTCAAAGGTTTTTAAGGTTATGCGCTCGTGATATGCCATTCTAGCATTGTTAGTATCAAGCTAACGATTAGATATTATGCTTCTTATTTGTAGCGTTGCCGTTAAGATTAAGAATTAATAAGACTTTTTTGATCCAAGTTTTATAATGTCGTTGTCACCTTTCCAACTTTTGAGTTCCTGATTACTTAAAATCATAAGCATTTTACTTTTTCTTTTCCTCATTTTCTTCATATTTCCTTTGTTTTTGTTTTACTTGGCTCTTTGCATGCCTTTTTAACTGGTAAATTTATCCTTTATTTTTACTCTGAATAATGGATGAGTCAACTTCATTGAAGTGCAAGGCCACTATAAGGAATTTAGACTCTTCTCATTGTGACCTAGTAAATAATTTGAAGTCAATCGAAGAGAAATATTTATCTAATATTGCAGTCGACAGATTTGTTTCTAATGTTTGTGCCTGCTTGAAAGATCGTGTATGCTTACATCCTTTTTTATAGATTTAAAAGGTGCCTTCGATTCAGCGCGTCACCAATGTTAGGATGAAGTTTCCTCTATATTTGATCGAGTTCATCATATTTTCCTTAGAGGTTACACCAACATTTTCAAAAAATTTTTCAAAGTATAAAAATTGCAAAGTTATTTCAATTAAACTCCAACATCTCTATCTTAATTTTCAAATTACTTCATCCTTCAGTGAATTATATTTAAACACATATAGTATATGTTACAAGTGGATCCTCAAAAAATTTGAAACGAATGAAAAACATTTAGACAATGGAGAATTGGGAAACATCAAGTTTACTTTGAAGTTAATGAAGAATAAGCGAAAATTTTATCAACGTCTCAGCTGCCAATGCAGTTTCACCTACCTCATTCACAACAACACTTCAGATTCTCCTACCAAACTTACCTTTCAAAAATATGTAAGTAAACTCCGATTAGTTAACTCTTTCCGCATCAACATGTTTCAAATTTTTTACAACCTAAATCTCTCTATATCAGTGTTTCCCTAACTTTTTTGAGCCGCGACACACTCTTAACATAGAAAAATTTCGCGACACACCACCAATCAAATATTTCAAAAAAAAACTATTAAATGAAGTATTATAATTAACAGTATCCATTAAACATTACGATGAAAGTAGCAACAGAAGGAAACCGGACGAACAAGCAACAAAAACAATAAAATTTTATTCAGTGTGACAAATGAGCTTGCTTTCGAGAACAAATTAAATTCCATCGAGGGTGCAAAGACGACAATCAAACTCGCATTTCATCATCAATTCCGAGAAGTCTTTCTCGCTTTTTGAATTTGATTTTGGTTAATGCCGAAGGAAAGCAGAAAGTTTTCAAAATTTAATAATTGAACAGCGTTAATCGAAGTCGTGCTAATTGAGGGATAACTGTATCTTTTTATTATTTCTAAAAAACTTCGCGACACACTTGGAAAGTTTTTGCGACACACTACTCTGTCGCGACACACAGTTTGGGAAACACTGCTCCATATACTATATATACTTTCTTTTATAACACTATCTAATTCTTATATTTCTTTACTATAAGTTGGCGCTAATTAGCCTCAATGTTTGACTTCATTTTTTGAAGCAAATTCTTCAATTACGACATATAAAATCAAATTCGAATTTTCTGCTGATGTAGCATTTTGATTTCTTTCAAAAATATACTTGATTTGATGTTGAAAAATCTTTGTATACAGATTGAAAGATAAGCTTACAAACGAACCCTTAGTGATTAAAATGCTATTTTACTAATTTGCAAGTAATATATGTTTTCTGGTTTTGTCATTACGCTTTCTTGATAAACGTATTAAGTCATGGGTATATACTTTTTTTTCTCAAAATTCAAGGAAAATTTGTTCGGATTGGATTATCTGAAAACTGATCATAACAAATTTTTTTCACAATAATTTTTAGAATAATCAAATTATTGATTTTTGTAAAAGAACGATATTATACTATGTTTGAGAAAACTGCAATACTATTTTGGGAAAATTTTCATTATCTTTGCTTCCTATTAAAAGTAACAATAATTGATTTTAAAAATATAAGAAAAAGAATATTCATATTTTCAAAATATCAAAACGTAACTTTAATTATTTTAAAGTTTTCAAATTGTTTGCAGACTAAAAATTTGTTAGCTTGTTCGTTTAATTAATATTTATGAAACAAATAATATAATGTTAATTGAAAAGAAAAATTTCTTTACTTTTTTTATAATTATTATATATTTTTAAATAGTATATGGATTTGTAAGTATGATTCCAATATTTTTCATAAATTTATAAGAAATCGTCTTATAGCGATTATATTATGTTGTCTATTTGATTTTTCTGACTCCTTTTTATTTTCCATTTTTAAAGCCTGAAAAGTCAAGGTTGGCTAAGTTGAAGTTTTTAAGTCAGAAACTGCACAAATCTCCCACATTCATAACTTCCACCTTTCCAAAAATTCTTCTAGAAGCTTCTTACAGAAAAGCAACAGGATATTTAATCGTAGAAGTCATTCGAGGCCAGTCATTCTTGGCTTGTAGTCATGGTAAAATAGTATTCCTTTGATTATATCAACATTTCACCTATTTTTAATACAGGTATTATTTTATCTTCGACGTTCAAGAAATTAACGGATCGGAAATTAGTAGTTGCGGAATGAACTCAATTTCGAAACAGGCTTCTAGTGAATCAAAATTAGTTTAGTTCATTTGTGCTAAGAATAATTCAAACTAAAAAAATGAAAACTTTGCAAATACACACTTTTAATCAATTGCAAATTAGTGAAATTCAGAGAATATAGGATCATTGTGAGCTATGCGACATAATGTCAGAAATCCTTTAATTAATTTTTTGGGATAATGTTTAAAACAAGCTAAATAAAAAAAAGATAAATAATCACGTCAAAAGGAATTGAAGTTTTATGGAATTCTGATTTAACCCAATAGGATTTTTAACATTCAATACAAACTTACTAAACTGTTTTTGATATATTTTTTTTGAAATATGTACTTTGAAATTTTGACAATTTGGCGCGTTCTCTAAATTTTTTTCCGATAAAAATTCTGATTAAGTGATAAAATGTGTAATAATTTAGCTGAGTGATTTGGGAAAGTCACAAAATTCCTTATGATAGCGAGGTTAACCACTTTAAGTTCTTAAGTTTGTTATAATTATTTTCTTTGAATCACAGACACTTGGACCGATATTAATTAGGAGAAAGAAGTATAGATCAACACAATACAACATTACCATATGGGAGAGTCAATAATCTCTGAAAAAATAGCATATTTTATTTTACTGTGTAAATTTCTGTATACATGTTATATTTTAGTTTAGGTAGGATTAACTCTTATTGCAAACTTTGATATATAATATTAAACGTTATATTTCTTCAAGCCTAAAATTTGGATAAAAGTTTGGGCGATAAAAATAATATTTAGACATCTTTTATAGTGAACCTCAAATAAAAAAATTTAGTTTGTATGTAGTTAAACTTTTGATTATCGGATTATAATTCAAGATATAAGTTAATTTCAAAAATAATCACGCTCTAATCAATTTTTCTTTCAGGTAAACCACAAATTACCCTGTACATTACTGCTTCCAGAAAAGTTCCTATATAATCCATATTCATTTTTGATTTTATTCCGGTTAAAAATTTCTCCAAATTCTCATTTTTTCCAAAAGAGGAAAACATTTATTTCCCTTATTCATTTAAACACATTTGCAAAGAAACTATTTTTTTTACTTTTTTAAATTTTGAAAATGAGTTAAACATAATTACAAATGGCATTAATAAGAAATGAAAATTTTATCATCTACAAATTTTTAGTTGGTTCCTCAAAACCTAATCCATTTATCAAATTAAATTTATGGGAAGTAAAGTTTTTTAATTGTGATGTTTTTAAGGTTATTACATAAAAATTGGACTTGTTTCTTCTTCCGGTTTTACGCTGAACAAGTGTAAAACTTCCGTTATAACTGAAGAACTAGATCCATTATTCAATGAAGTTATCTACTTTTCCGTAAGTCAAATTTTTTCACCTTTGAAGCTTTCTATTAAAAGGTTTTTAGCTCTTTATATCAAAACTCAATAATCCCGTAGCAAATAAACCGAAAACACTTCCAAAAGGAATTGTTGTTCTATATACATTCATTTTCACGAATCAAATTTTTTCAATTTTTTTTAAAGCATTCAAATAAACCTTCGATTAAATGAAAGTTAAAAATAATTTTTGATTTTTTTCAATTTTAAAAAACTTAAATTATGGAATTGTGTGCCAATTACTTTATTTTAAAAATATAAACACGTTAAAAGTTTCAAAAAAAAACTTTTTATTTTATTTGTAATGATTTTGGTCTTAAATTTTTGTTCAGGTAACTCCTTACGAAATCACAAGCGTGACATTGATCATCACAGTGTACAAAAAGAAAAATTATTTCCAAAAGCAGTTGTATGGATGGTGTTGCATGGGCTTGAACAACTCAGCCAAGTCGTGTCTTGATCACTGGACGGAAATTTTCGAGTACACCGGAACCGCCATCCAAAAGTGGCATAAACTTATTGTACCAATGGAGAATTTATCCCATATGTGAATTTTGATCCAATATCAAGTTATTTAAGAATATTTCAAATTTCCGAGTGGATTCCAAGAAGGAGATCATTTATTCAGAAGTGGAAAGACGTTGATAATATCTTTTTAATTTTTACTATACGGGTAGCGAAGATAGAAACGTTTTATGTATAAAATTTTTATATATAAAGGTTTTTACGTATTAATAAAAAGTATTTATTAATGATAATTAATTAATTAATTGATTGTTGACTTTTAAACTTTGTTACTTTCAAGGTCAAATTAAAGTTATAACTTAGAGTATGAACTGTTGGACAATTACTTAAAGACCAATTCCAGGAATATACAACTAGGTTTTCAAAGAAATACATGAGTTATTAGTATACGTTTTACACCAATATTTCGTTATTTAGTTATTACTGAGGGGCGTGAGTAAGGTTGGTTAGATACTGGGTTTTAATAACTCAAGGTCTTGGGTTCGATCCCGCATCAAGCTTCCTTTCTTCATAGTTCGATACAAGCCGTACAAGTGTGCCTTCTAGATGAAAACACTCCACAGTACCTCTACCTATTGAAATGAAAAATTAATACTCAAACGTTATTTTCAACTTTTAAAATGAAATATTTTGAGATTTTATATTTGAAATACAAAACAACTTGTTGATTGTTGAAACGAATGAAAATTGGTTTCAGATTTATTATAATAATAAATTATATCAGTTAATATTTGAAGAATTTAATCTATACAAATAAGCTACAAAAGTATTTATTTTTATTTCAAAAATTTTAGTTATATCATTTTTTTATTCAAATACCACTTTTCTCCAAATGACTACATGAAGCTAAGAATTCGAGGATTTAACTTTTTTTACAAAAGAGGAAAAAAATAGAAACATTAAGTAGTTATACTTATTATTTTCAAAATAAAGAACCAAACAATTTTTTTTATTCAACTTTAATTAGATACACTTAAACTTGTCTAAGTTGAAGTTGCTTGGAGAAATGAGATTTTTATAAAAAAAACTTTTTTTTATAGACTTTGAATATCAAATACAGTGAGTCCAAACATTTTTGCCGTATAAACCCCCTAAAAAATTTACAAATCTTATGGGCCGCAAAAACCAAAGCTTAAGAGATAGGCGTTTAATCTAGCAAAACAAGATATGTTTCAAGTTGGTAAAATATAATCCGAAATGACAAGAAAGCAGTACTTAAATTATTCAGGCCAAATATACTTACTTAATTAGTCCCAGGGCCGTAGCGAAAAGGTTATTTAAGAAGGGGTTATGTCATCTTGTTGTGATTAAAGCTTTGAATTCTGTATATGAAGTTTCAAGATGCATTACTGTGTGTAAGCTCATTTAAAATTTTATTAGAAAGCCTAATTTTGAGAAAATATATGATGGAGGGAAAATTCAAAGGATTATGGATCAAAGATGGACATGACTTTTTGATTCAATCAACTCTATTGTCAAAAACTAAGAGAATCTTTTATATCTTTTTGAAGAATGTTCTTTATCCGATAATAATCATGAACATCGAAGCTCAAAGTCTCTCGATGATAATACAGAAAAAAACAGTTCATAACATAACATATTTTATTAAGAAAAAAGAAGGTTCTTCAAACCTATGAAAATTGCATCTAAAAATAATAACTTCAAATTATGAGATATTTGAGTTTTCATAAGACGAAATATCACAAGTGTAAAAACTTGAGATGACTCCATGGAAGTCTAATCTATTTTTAAATATATTTAATGTTGGTGCATCCACAATATTTTGAGGTGAAAACATTTCATATTTGTTTTGAATATATAGAGTCTTTAAAATTTTAACACGTATGCACAGTTACTTTAAAATACTCAAATGCTCATGATATACTTTTTTAAAAATTTAACTTCTATGATGCACGAGAGAAAAAAAAACTTGATTCTGCTATCATATTTAGATTCATATACAAAAAATATTGATACTGATGAATTGGTCAAGAAATTTTCTAACAAAACAAGAATAATTCAACTTTTTTGAGAGAGCATGTAGTTTTTCCAAAATGAGATAAGTTTTTTTCTATAAATAATTGTTTTATTTATTCATTACTTATTTTTTAAAAGCCTTAAATTGCCTAATTTTAAATCAAAATATTCAGGCCCCCTCGACTTCCCCTTGTGCCCCCCAACTTCCAATTTCTGGCTACAGCCCTGCTTAGTCCAATATGGAAGAAAGCCTTGAGCTTCTTTTTCATCTACAAGAAATAATGTTAGTTATTGTCGATGAACAAGGTGAGAAATAATTCTTAAACACATTCTTTATTGTACATTACAAGAGTTAAATTTATTCACCTTATTTATACTTTAACTGCGTTTATTTGAAATTTTACCGTTTTTATAAAATCTCATTTGCTGAATGAATATTGAAAAAATATTCCATATTATAAAAACATTTTTAGAATTGATTAAATTAGTGATTGGAAAATGATGTAGGAATTTAAAACAAATCAATTCTTGGTTAATTAAACAAATTTTTCACTAAGATTTGAATGATAAAACAAAGAAAAATTTATTTCATTAAATTAAATATAAAAATTCAGAAAAAAAATATATATAAAAAAAGACAATGTCTAACATTTAAAGCGTGTAAATGAGAAAATATAGGTAAAAGACTTTTGTCCCTCATGCTTGCACTAACAAGGATAAAAAGTTGGATAAAATTGGTATCAAAATAAAAGGCATTTTTGTTAAAATCATGGCTAGTTTCATGGAAATGCAATTTTATTCTCTCAGCATGAATCGTTTCTCTTGACAGCTAGACTTCACAAAGAAATGCATAGAGATTGGGTGGATATTTTTAAAACTTCAAAAACCTTTACAAATGATGATTAGCATGGCAGACAAGAACATTTGCGAATCATAAGCAACTGAATACGTTTCCTCTTTCGGCGATTGGATCCTGCAGAGCAAATCATTTTGATATTTCTCTTCTTAAATTTGATTGGTCTACAGCAGTAGCCCAAGTTATCACCACATTCTCCTTTACACTTGGCAATGTTAATTTTACGTTTTGAGCGACAGTTTTCCATCCTATAAAATTCTCTAATCTTGACTTTTTTGCACTTGGATAATACTAAAAATTAAAAAATTATAAAAAGAAGTAGCTAAAAATCCAAATACAACGAATAATTTTAAAGTTATAATGATTCTATTTTAATTTTTGGTACTGCAGCAGTAACTCCATAACCTAAATCTAGTGGTCAGATTCATAGATTCGGTAAAAAGTTAAATAAGAAATTAGTAGAAGGAATGTTTTCAATTTAATCAATAAAAAACTTAAAAATTCAAAACTTTGTATACATAAACACAATATCATCATTTTTGATATAAAAAATTCATGTGATTGCCACAGACGTTATAAAATAAGATATCAAGAAAGAGACAGAAAAGTTTTGGAAACAAAAATTCCATTTTTTATATTTATAAAAGAAACTTTCGGAAGGGAAAAGTAATGTGTGATGATGAAAAAGATTATAAATTTTTTCCATTTTTTTTATTAATCAAAAACTAAGTAATTTTTAATGCACATGGTAAAATGAAAATATTTGCTATTAATCTTTTTTTAAAGTAAAGTATTTCATAAACTATAGGAAATTTTAGATCAATTTATGTTAGGTTGTTGACCTTGACATTATTCAATGTGGTTGTAAAAAGAATATTGGGAAATAATAGGGTAAAAGAAAAATAGGAATGGCAGAAGATTGGACGAAGAGCAAAATTCAAGTAAAAGAATCCTAAATAAAAATTACTTTGAATTTTAAAATTGAACCAACTAACTCTTAAATATCTTGTAGCGCAAAATCTCCTGAGGACAAAACCACCCGAAAAATTTAAAGTCATCCCTTCAAGAAAATGTAAACAAAAATTCACGGTGGTAATTTGATTGTAAAAAATTTTTAAAATACTAGTTCTTTGATTCTTAATTTGATTTCTTAATTGCTTTATATATAGTTCTAAAGATAAATATAATAGAATACTAATACAGTCCTTTGTTTCTTTTACATTTGTTATTACATATATAGTTATAGCTTAACTGAATATTACTGACATACCAGAAGTATTGATTCAATTCAATAAATCCTCATCATTACCTATTTTATTCAACCAATATAGGACTTAATTTCCCGTCTAAGCTGTTCAGATTGTCTGATGAAAATTTCAGTTTTTTATTAGTGTTTCTCTAACAAGTCAATATTTTTTTCACTTACAACGTTAATTCAACTAAATCTTTCAACGAAGCGTACATATAGAAATCACTCTACTTCCACCCGTTTCAAGAAGGGATGACTTTAAATTTGTCACGTGTGATTTTGGCCATGTAGGATTTTTCCTAGTGGAGTTTGTCCTGATACTCGGAAATATACGGAAATACACTAAATATGCCAAAATACTGAACGAAATATACCGAATTACACATTTGGGAAACAGCGGAATATAAATATAAATTAAAACATACGAAAATATATACTTAAATACACTAGAATAAATAAACGGAGAAGTGTACATCCGTATATCTTAATAAATCCCAAAAATCATAATTTTAAAAAGTTAACTTCCTAGTAGTCGCATATTTGCACCATTTTGATTTGATTATGATAGCTACACCTTCTTTTTCTGTCACATTTATCAATCAAAATGGGTATTGCTTTTTCTGATTTTATTCTACAGGCATTGTAGATTCATGCAAAACATGATCTTCAAATGTGGAAACAGATGAGCAATTTAACTAAAGAGGGTAGGGTGGGGGGCTTTTAGAAAAAAGGGGGGGGGGGGGGGGGGGGGGGGGGGGGGGGAAAAAAAGGGGAAGGGGGGGAAAAAGAAGGGAAAAGGGGGGGGGAAGAAAAGGGGAAGGGGGAAAGGGGATCGGAGGGGTTTTTGGGAAAAAAAAAAGAGGAAAAGAAAATTAAGAGATTATAAAAGATTTTCCAATTCTTTATCAAGTCATTCAACTATTTAAAGCATTACAACTTTGGAATGGAAAATGGGACTTTAATTTCATTAAATTCAAAATTATGTTCATAAATTTTGTTTAATTCATAAAGAAACGACTTTCCTATGTTCTTCATTCAATCTAACAGTAACTGTTATTTTTCAGCAATAATATTTTGGTAATTTAATCTTTATATTGAAATGAATAATAATTAAAAAAAAACTGGAATTTTAAGCATTTAAAAATATAAAATAGAATCTTTGCGATAAATTCAAAAATATCAAAATAAAATTGGACTAACTTGTGAATTTTACTTCAAAATATGTAGACCAGTTGTAGCATTTAAATAATTTTCAATGTTAAATGAGCCATCAACAATGATTGCGACCTCACATCATTTGCATCATTCCAACATACAAGCATACAATTGTAGCCTCAAGAAACATTTAACCTGCTTTAGTATAAAGTTTTGAAAAATCAAATTCACAAGTCTAAATTTTTTTATGGAAAATATGCCCCTTGATAAAAATTCTTTTTTTTTAATATTCATGTCTCAAACAGATTCATTTGTGTTGAGAAAGAAGTATTTTGCTGCAGTTGTTTGATTATAAAATCCGACTTATACTTTTATATTAAAATTCCGCTTTCCAAAGAAAACTCCCTATATAGTCATTATACTTTTTCTATTTCTATACCCTTAAAATTCTACCGTCTGGTTAAATGTATTTCTGCTTTAACTTATTCTGAATGAACCTTCATTGAATTTCATTCCTCTATAACTAAATAATATATTTTGAATGAATAATGCTACATAACAAAAGTTATTAAGCGAAAAAAAATAGACTAACTTGCTTGTGATGACCACATCAATTTAACTAGGACTTGAATGGAAGTGATATTTATGAAAGAAGAAAAATATTTGTGATAGTTTTGGTGGCAATTTAATTTATACACAAAGTCTTCTCACTGATGTTATAAAACACTTTATTGTGTTACTATTTTACGATGCAATTGTGGGGGCATTGAAATGGTATTTAGCATTAATAAAATTCTGTATATTTAGAGCAAAAAAATTCTGGAGCATTATTCTGTTTTAGAAAGACAAAATAGGATTGAAAAAATGAAATAGAATTGAAAAAGGCAAAATACAACTAAAGAAAATATATATAAAGCCTGGGAAATGAGATGTGTTCGGTGGAAAAATGGATCTACCTTTGTCACAATTGAATCCAGACCAGCCAGCGTTGCAATGACACGTGTAGTTGTGGAAATTTGAAAGGCACTGTCCATGCACACATGGATTACTGGCGCAAGATTGACGTACTCCTCTAACTCCTTGACGAATGGAGCAACCGGGCGTCATTTTCTGTTGAGACACGATGCTGAAGAAATCAACCAACTTGTTGTCTATGTACACTTTACTGAAACAGCCTAAAAAAAGTAAAAAATCTTTTAGTGTATTCTTGATCCAATATTGATCTCTCCTTTCATCACTACGTCAAGAGCCTACGAAAAATTCGTTCATTCGATTCGAATGAATTAATAGATCTGGTGTAGTATGGAATTTCAAATCACGTATATATATGCCATTTCATGTTCTATTTCTTCTTTTTTTGATTATAACTTAGCTTTGCTCAATTTTTTTTTAGTTTTTTTCTATTTTTTATTTTATCTTTTTTAATTTTTTAAATAAAAAAAATAGAACTGAAAATGGTATTACTTATATAATATTAACGAATTAGCTTTCTTATCTCCAATTTAATATATATTTTATTATTCAATTTGTTTGATTTTTAGATTTCAAAAGTGGAAACTAATAAGGAGAGAAATTAATTATTAACAAATTTCATTTCTTAATTTAAATATAACATAAACTGGAGAATGGAAAGTCTGTCATACTATAATTAAAAAATAAGAACCAGGAATATAGTAAGATAGAATGACAAATTTTTAAAGCGAAAATTGACTTTTTATCATAAAATTTAGAGTTCAAAAATTATAAGTTTATTATAAGAAAGTAACTAGATTAAGGAGCCTCATCCGTCCAGGACACTTTTTAGCATACATATAAATAATCGTTTTGAATATCCAATCCAATATCTCTGTGAACAAAAAGAAGAATGAGAGCATTAAAACGATCCTCATTAATTCAACTGCAAAGTGAATTGATGTGGTAAAACTTGATGTGTTTAAATAATAAATTTACAAAAAAAAAATTTATAAGAAGTTTATTATTTCCAAACATGAGAACAACAAAATAAACAATAGAAATATACACATGTATACTTTACAATGCAATAATTTTACATATTCATTAAAAAAAAATCCACGGAGTTTTTTTCATGTTTGAGGGATTTACCAGAAGGCTCATATGAAACGCGAGTATGGTACACCTCAAGGAATGTAACACTTTAAAAAAATAATATACACAGAAATAAAAAAGTTACTTTTTTACAAATAGAGAAATAATGATAAAAAATATATATACTACATTTGTAAGTTTGATTCTTTGTAGCGTATGCATATACCTATATTCTACAGCA
This sequence comes from Nectonema munidae, assembly GCA_030549495.1. Lineage (NCBI taxonomy): Eukaryota > Metazoa > Nematomorpha > Nectonematoida > Nectonematidae > Nectonema > Nectonema munidae. Next base: position 453,384 of record JAUIRK010000926.1, read on the forward strand.
AATGTAGCAGTTTTTGATTGTGCACTTGAAATTGTAATTATCTATGAAATGAACTTTTAGTAAATTAATGGTACTACTTAAAGGCTTATCAAGAAGTATAAATTTGCTTAGACAAGAGTTCCAAATTTTAGCAATCCTATAGTCAATCCTTTTTTTGATATAGATTTGTTGAAAAAAGGTATAGCAAATCTTTTCTCATTTCTCAATGAATATTCATTTAAGTTATCTGAAAAAAAAACATAGTTATCAAAAAGAAAAGATAAGTTATTTAAGAGAAGCTTTAAGATGAATTTGCAAGTTTGAAGTATATAAATATCATAAAATTTTAAAAGATTATGTTCATAGAATAACTTATAAGTATGCGAAGAATAGCCAGTGTTAAAAACTAATCTCAAAGCTTTTTTTTGAATAACTTCTATTTTTTTGTAACAATTATACCCCCAATTGATAACACTATAGTTCAAATGAGGTAAAAACAATGCTTTGTAAAGGATTAACTTGATTCTAGTATCAAACTTATTTTTACAACATTTTAGTATGCCTATAACATGGTTTAGTTTGCCAGAAATAAATTTGAAGTGATCTGCCCAATCTAAACGATCATTTATAAACAGACCCAAATAATTAAATCTGTTAATAGAAATAATGTTTTTATCCCCAAAATCGATGTAAGATTTTTTCTTTTTCCTCGAAAATGTTAAAGCAAATGTCTTTTCAAAATTTACTGTTAACAAATTAGAGTTGAACCATTTCAAAGACTTTTTTAAAGTTTCCTAACAAAATCTGTTTTTTTCTTCAATTTCAATGTCTGAATATAATGGAATTAAAATAGAAACTTCATCAGCAAAAAGTAGAAAGTCAACTCCATCTGAAGCTTTATAGATGTCATTGATATAGATCAAAAACAGTAAGGGACCTAGAATAGAGCCTTGGGGGACTCCAATATTTGTTTTTGACATATTTTAACATGTCCTATTAATACATACAAATTGTTTCCTATCTTGTAAATATGAGCTCATAAACCTCAGATTCTTTTCATGGAAACCATATGCACAAAGTTTCGTGAGTAAAATTTCATGCGATAATGTGTCGAAAGCTTTTTTCAGATCTATGAATATACTCAAAACTTCATTTTCATTATCTAGGTATTTATTTACGGTATTTATGAGTATCGAGTGCACATTTTCTGTTGAATGTTTATATCTAAAGCCAAACTGATTAGTGAAAAACAAGTCGTTTGTCTTGAAATATTTATTAATTTGTTTATATATTATTTTTTCAAAAACTTTTGATAAAGTAGATATTATAGTGATTGGTCTGAAATTTGTCTTATTGGACTTATCTCCTTTTTTAAAAACGGGTATAACCTTGGAAACTTTAAAGCATTCAGGAAAGACACCCAGTGTTAAGCAAGAGTTGAATGATATACTCAGAAAATAAGCTAATTTATTAATAATTAGGGCAAGAGTATCTATACTAATTCCAAATACATCTTTTGTAGATTTTGATTTTATTTCCTTTATTGCAATTAATATGTCATTGACAGAAATTATATCAAATTCGAATTTTCTTTCCCCAAAATTAATATGGCCTAGATCGCCAAAATTATGTTGCTTATATTTATTCGACTATATTCGAATACTATAGTCGAATATATTAGCAACATGTAAATCATTATCAACTTCAGAGCACCCTTCCTTAAGCTTAATTTTCCTAATCTTAGATGAATTTAAAATATTACTTAAATTTTTCCACACACCATTAACACTTTCAGACCGGTAGAAAATATTATTGTAATATGCATTTTTTGCTTTTAGTATAAGGTTCTTTATTTTGTTCCTTTTGACTACAAACTTATCTCTTAAAATGTTATTCCAGCTATTTTTTTTATATTTATATTTATTTGACTTTATTTGTATCACTCTTGTACAAGATTTTATTTCACTACTCAGTTTGTTATTCATCAAAGATAACAACACATCGGGATGCTTAATACAATCTTTAAAATGATTACTCCAATTGAAAGTAGTAATATTTTGAACAAATTGAGCTTTATCTAAATACTCGTATGACTTTGTTTTATTTTGATGACAAAAACTCAGTGGAAGAGATAGAACCAATGTATGATGGTCAGATATATTATTGTGTAAAGTAAAAGCTCTAAAATTATCATACTTAATTGAAACAAAAAAATTGTCTATAAGTGTTGAAAATTGTGGTCTGGTAACTTTTGATATGCTTGGCCTGTAACCACATGACAGAAAGTTAATGTAAAAATTATGTACGTTTTTATCCCTATTTAAATTAAAAAGGTTATGGTTAAAATCACCAAGATATATTTGAGTCGTTCCTTTATATAAAGTTTCGCTACTAGTAACCCAGTCAAAAAATTTAATGCAAAACTGCGCATGATTAGTTCTTGGAAAACGATATATATTATATAATATTAGAACTTTTTTTCTATTTTTACTTTTAAACTAAGTACTTTAAATTCATCCTCCAATAAATTTTCATAAATGATTTCAGCTTCTAGAGCCTTATCTACAAAAAATGTCAAGCCAGAATGTTTTTTATTTTCGTTACTACATAGCAACTCATAATTGGGAATTTCAAAAAAGCCTTTGTATTCCTTATTTAGCCATGTCTCTTGCAAACAGAAAATAGGAAACACAACTTTTTTATACTCATTCAGATATTCAATAAAAAGTTCTAAAGCTGGAAATTTTGCATTAAGAGATTGTATATTTATACTCAAAATGTTAAATTTGTTTAATTGAAAAAAATCAGTGTATTCAAGAGTAGATGAACTATAAAAATTCTTTTATAATATAAAAGTAATGTGTCGCACTTAACTACGATTGAAACATAAAAAACTTTTTAGGGCTTCTCACTTTAGAGAAAGATTGAATCTAAAAAACGAGTTGCAGAAGCCATCATAATATTTGAGTTCTCTTTAAATTCGCCAGTGGATATTATAAATTGAATTGAAGGGTTTGTCATCGATATTCAATTGATAGTCAAAATATTTGTCTTTGATAGTCATTTGCGAAAGATGAATCAATGATGAAAAATAATTGAGGTGAAAAGTGGTATACCAAGGAAGCTATTAGTATCCCATATGGTGTAGCGGGATTTGGCAGCACTCAACACTTGCTCCACAATGCCGCCTAAGTAGAGGAGGGAGCCTTGACTATCAAAGAACTTCATCAATCCATTGTTGATGATGGAACGCGCACGACCGGAATCCACTTTCATCGTGAAGTTCTGACCATCAATCAACAACTCCACCAAATGTTCTTTACCGTCATTAATCTCCTGAACAAGGTTTACGATTTTTAACGTTTTAAACCAATGGAAAATGGGGTGTGCATAATTTGCGCCACATTTGAAAATTTATCCATTCAATAAAAGAAATAAGATTTAAAAGCAAACCTGATAACTAAACATAGTTATTCCTGGGTAGTTGCCAATGTCATAACTGACGCGAATTCTTCCTTTGTATAACTCTATCGCTAAATGATTGTCCACACCCGTATACAAAACGATACCATTTTTTTGAAGGGTTGACATATAAATGCTGATATTGATTGGCTTGCTAAAATCATAACTATCCAATGAGACATATCCATCTCTTGCTTGATCGATGAATGACACCGATGCTAGATGATTACATCTGATTCCTCCATAGCCTGGTGCACACTTGCATTCGTATGTAGAAGAGTTCTCTGGCTTTAAAACAAATGTCATTATTGACTTAACAATAGTTACAAGGCATATACTGTAAAAAATTGAAAATGTTAACTTTGAAACAGTGGAAATAAACTCAAATGTTTCGGTAAAAAAAGTTTACAAAGAATAAAACTATTTAAGAATATGCAAAAAATCCTTACTATATTTTTTAATCAATGAAAACGGAATTTTCTACTTTAAAACAAAAATATATTGGATCACCAGTCATGATGAATTAAAAACCAGAATTTTTCAAAAACCTGGATATTATTTATGAAATATATAAAGACAACTAAATTAAAGTTTATATATACATATAACTTTTGTAACGCATGAAGAAAAGAGCCAATCAAGTATTAGGATCGCTATCGGCAAATAAGATAAGTATATTATACTGTCATATTATGAACAAAGCTTGATCTACTGAATATATAGATGAGGTAAGATCTTCTACCAAGTATTTCTAGATCCTCAGAGCTAAATATAATTTTGCGAAATGACTACACAAAAATAGTAATGATTTGAGGAATAAATGATATGCAGTACTATTATATTCGCATGATAGGGATAGAATTCGTAACTATGGATAATAATAATTTGATACAAGTAGTGTATTGTTGTGTTGTGAACCTGTGTGGGAAGTCAACTAAAATCTAGATAATACTTTGTTCTACATATTCAGCAATCCCCTAACGCCCCTGGTCTCTCAACGACACTTTGGAAGCTCTCAACAATTGCCAGGAAATTCAGAAGAACAACTTAGACAAAACTTGGAGCATTAAAATTCTATTGTTCTTAGTTCCACACAAGCTCAGAAATTGTGATTCCTCCGTGAAAACACCACATGTTAGCTTTAACTTTAGGGCAGTAAAATCAATAAGGTCACTTTTTTCAATTAAAGTTTTTGAGATTTGTTGGAGGAACTAATATACTGAACCTTTATTTTTTTATTTTTATAAGTCAACAAAGTCAATATTTTACTAAAAACATTTTTGAAATTTTTTCTCCCATGAATTATATTAAAAAACTCATTTAAAAAGATTGCAGATGATTCATTTTCAAAATTTCATCCTTAAAAGATTTGTGAATAAAGATTATAACTCTACACCTCAATGTTTTAAGTGGCAAAAAACCTCTTTAAGAAAAATGATTCAAGACAGAATTGCATTTAAAGAGAAAACCGATTTTCTAAAGCGCAAAATTATGCAGAAGCTAGATTATTGTCACAAAAAAAGCTTTGGCAAAGATAGAAATTTTAAACTTGTTTCTCATAAACTATTTTATATTTCAATATATTTCTTATAATTTTTATGTAAAATTTTCATTTTTAAATGCTTTTTCTATGTTTAGGTCAATTTTTGACAATTTTTGGTCAACTTTTAACTGTCATACGTCATCACTTTTCAAATATTTGTCTAAGTTTAAATAAGCAAGTAATGGATAAATCAGGTAAAGAAGTGAGTTTGTGGACCTGAAAGCAGAAGCCATTTTCGCAGTCGTGGTGCAAGCAAAGACTACTCGACTGAAACATCATGATTGAGTTCATCATGGGCGGAGCGATTTCGCAGTAGCGCCCGGTGTATCCGGACAAGCAGTCGCACGCATATCCCAAAGTCTTGGGAATACACTTTGAGCTGTGCTGACATATGTTATTCTCACACTCATTGATCTTTTTTGAGCAATTTTTTCCTGAAAATCCACTCGCACAAACACATCTAAAAAGGAGATAATGATTTTTACTTGTTATGGATTCTTATATTTACCTTCATCAATACGTAAAGTACCTCACTATTATAGAAAAATCATTGAATAAATGGTTATACTAATTTTTTTGAAGTTGGATTTTAATATTATATGTTATTAATTATATCCTTAGCAACTATCACACATTTTCACTTATAATAAAATGTAATTTTATACTAGTGAACTAGTAAAATTTGACTTTACATATAGAGTTATCTCATTTTCCTAGTACAGTTAACTATACGCATTAATCTAAAGCATTTTATTAAGTATACTATTTTAAATTCTATTTTATCTTTTTTCGTTTCTATTATTTAAATTTTCCATTATATATTTTTCCTTTTTTTAAATAGAATTATAAAAGTTAAATTTAACATAACATAACATAAGTGTAATGTAAAGAGGCTAATCGCCTATGTGAATTGCATCAAATATAATACAAATCAATCAAATAATGAGATATCTTTTATCTTTCCAAAAATCATCAAGCTTTCTTTCGAAAATATTTATATTCAAGGAATCAACAACTTCATTTGGCAAGGCATTCCAGTGATTGTATGCTTTTTGTGTTAAATAGTGTTGTCTATAATTACTTTGGTAAGAATCCGATTTAAACTTCAGTGAATGTGATCTGGAAATTATCATTGAGTAACCAGGCAAAACATTCTAATCAATATTCATGTTTCCTTTCACAATATTAAATATAGTAATCATTACATTCCTTAAGCTTCTTCTGTAATACAAAGAAGGAAGATTAATTTTCTCCAATCTATGTAACATAAACTTTGCATTCCTTTCAAGTGTTTTGTAAATACTCATTGAACGTTTTCTATTTTTCTGATGTTCATGTTTGAAGAATTTCCAAAAATCACATTTTCATATTCTAAAACATGATTGACTAAAGATTTGAACAGGTGGAGAAAAACTTCTATGTCAGATAACACAAAACTATTGTTTAATTATAGAGAAAGCTTTCTTTACAACATGACAAACATGATTAGAAAAACAAAATTTTGAATCAACAATTAATCCTAAATCATTGTGTTTTTCAACTTGATTATGTTTATAGTTCCACTTATATAAAAATTAGTATCATCTGTTTTTCCAACTTGAAGGTGAAGCACTTGTTAATATTGAGTTGCAAATCCCATTCTCTACTCCATTTATATATTTTATATAAATCTTCTTGTAACTTTTTTTTGCCATCACCACTAGAACCCTTGAATAATATCATCAGCATAAATTATAACATTTGATTTCAAATGATCACTTATATCATTCATGAATATAGAAAAGAATATCGATGCTAATACTGAACCTTGTGGGATTCCACATATAATTTCTGAGGTTAATTTATTGAATCGAAAAAAAATAAATTAGAATCGACAATAATAAAATAGAAAAAAAACAATATATATTGTTAAAATGATCAATGATAGGAATGTAAACTTATTTTGGAAACACTTTTTGAGACAAAAAAAAAATAAAAAACATAAAAAAATGAATTATTTTACTCATAATCCAAATGTTTTGCAATGCAAGTAGATCCATAGACACATGGATTAATTTGATTGCAGTAGTTCACCGCTTTTTCACAAAACTTTCCTTAAAACAAAATTTTTTTTAGAAATATTTAAAAAAAAATGTATAAAGTTTAATATTCAAATTGTTAAAAATTGACGAATTACCCAGATATAATTTCCAAAAATAATATTCCAGGTAAAATTTTTCGATTTACAGAAAAACAAAAATTCTTTTTAATGACGTTTAAATTATTTTTATTTATAATGTAAAATATTTTAGAGCCAACAAAGGGATTAAAAGTAATATATTTAAATAACGTTGTACCTAGTCCCTAAAAGTGATAGCGACAAAACAACCTCCACATTTGGTCTAGTGCCCCAAATGGCTAGTCTCGTGTTAGTTAGTAACGAGAAAGAGTTGCTAGTTTAGTTAAAACACAAGAAACTTTGTATTCAAATTTTACTTCCGGTTTTCTTGTATTAGAGATAGTTATATAATGAATAAATGAAAATAATGATTTATTCTTTATTTATACATTTTTCAATTATTAAGTTTTCATTTTCTAATTTTTTATATAAATTCTTTTAAAAAAATCTGTTCTACTGAATAAACTAAATATGATGGTTATGAGTAAAGTATATTTCATTATGCTAATCCATTTGATAAATTTGGCTTTTTGGTTAACAGCTCTTTTAGTACGAGTCTTAATAGCAATTTTGATACTAGCAATTACTAAACTAGCCATTGTTTTTGCACAATATACTCCTCCATACGGTCACTCCTGGACAGCGGTCAACGCTTCTAATACGGTCAGAAAGTATAGTCCCGAATTCTTTTATATTTCTATATATTGCAAAATTGTTGAGTATAACGGTCACTCCCGTATTGCGTATTACGGTCATCTATTAACGCATATTTTTGTCAACAAGAGGATCAAGTTTAAACATCAAAATAAAAACACTTTTAGTTGCGAATTTTAAATCAACCTAAACGGTTGGCGGACATTACGGTTATTCAGACATTAAGGCTATTTTATTCATCATACTCACTTGCAGCAACTATTGTTAAGCCTAAACACGTGACAGCATAGATATATGATGTATTAGCCTAAGAGTGGTTTCCAAATGTTGAAAGCACCCCCTCTATTTTGGCATCACATCAAAAAAATATGTCTTATTTTTTTATTTAATTTTTTTTAGTATTGTATTTAAAAAAACACAAAATATTTGTTAAAAATATTTTTAAAAAATATTTTTTAAAAAAATATATAAAAAGTGGCAAAAAAGATTGTCTGACCTCGCCTTTATTCCACCTCGATTTTATGCCATTTCGCTTCAATGCCAAAAATCAACAAACCCGTTTTTCTTCATACACCAAACAATGTTAAACTACCTCACTTTATGCAAACTTTTCGTTTTTTTCTTCACTTCAAATCAAAAAAAATATAAATATAAAATCTGATTTTGATTATGCGCCTTTTTCTTTTTTATTTCATTAAATCTACCGTCTAAACTTTTTTTATAAATTATTGTTCCTAAAAAAACCAAAAATTAAGATTCAACAAAATAAAACATAATAGATATTTAACCTTTGCATTTTTTGCTATTATGTAAAGTGCAAACATATCTTTTTGTTTCTCCAGCTAAAATTCATATTCATTAAAATCTCAAAATAAATTTCAACAATAAACTTACTGCTTCCACATTCATAATAACAATAATAGCCATCAATCAGCATCATTGTAGTAGTGGTATAAAAAAGTTAGTGTGTGTATGCTATACAAACGCAAAATATTGTTAATATAACATCTTATTAGGGTTATTCAGACATTAGGGCTATTTATTCCTCATACTCACTTGCAGCTTAAAAAAATATTTTGCATCTTAAATAAAAGCTAATTAAATAACCCTAACCCTTGCATCTTAAATAAAAGCTAATTAAATTGTTAATATAATGCATAAATATGCATTACACTTAATCCCTAGCTTCACTTGTAGGCATCATGTGTTTCTCATTATATTTTTCTGCAAGCGAGTATGATGAGTATTATAGCCCTAATGTCTGATTAGCCCTAATGTCCGCTTTCCATCTTAGTAAGCTCGTTATAGGAAGATTTCAGAAGCCACGTTGTTTTATAAAGGTTCCGCATGAAGCTTTCCCTGTTTTATGGAAGTCCAATAAAAAAGCTTCGATGGTTGCTGAACTTTACCGTTAATGGTTGCTTGAATTTGATAAGCTGATGCAAAAGCAAAAACGCAATGTTTTGTTGTTTGTAGACAACGCTCCTTGCCATCCAAAAGATGTTAAGACGAAAAATAAAAAAGTTATTTTCTTTCCTGCTAATTGTACCTCAGTTCTACAACCTCTTGATCAGGGCATAATTCATACATTTAAACGTTATCATCGAAAAAAACTTCTCCGTTCTATTATTGCAAGAACAGAAAAACATGAAAATTTTTCCATCCACTCCATTACTGTTTTACGCCATTGAATGGATAGCGGACTCTGTTAAAGATATCAAGCCCTCTACATTTGAGGCTTATTTTTACAAGAGTGGTTTTGGTGTTCTAGCACAATCTTTGAATCTTGAACAGGGCATCCCACTTGATGATCTTATCAAAGAAGTCTCTCGGCGCTGTGAAATAGAAAACCCTATGAAAGACACGTAATTGAATTTCAATTGATGATTTACCGGTCGTTGAACTTACTGGTACATAGGAAGCAGATTTAGTACAAGACATCCTCGGTGAAAATTTATCAGATCCAAAGGCTTTGCACATAGTAGATAATCGGCTTGGTGAGAGTGAATGTTCTATAAAAAATCTTTCTGGAGCTCTAACTATTTTTCTTTCTCTATTTTATTTCCATATTTGTTCATAGTGGATTGGTGATGACACTTCAAAAAATTTGTAACATAATTTTTGAAAAAAAATTCTCTTGTACACTTTAAAATACACTTTGGAAAGCTATAAACAATAGATAGATATCTGTCCATAAAAATGATCAAATGATTTAAATCTTCTTATGATAAAAGTATTGGAAATTTCAAATTAAGTTATCAAGGTTATTTGAAACAGTTTGTAAAAGCTCTAACTTTATTTCTCAAGCTATGTGTTTTGTGTGTAAGATGAGTTGGTTTATTTATATACAGTAGTAGTATATGTTAACAGTTTTGCGTGTTATATGGTGTGATGATGAGTTATTAGTTTTTAGCTTAGTTGTATCTTTTCTGTGTATTTTTGGGCGTTATGATGATATCACATCTCATTGGTCAATTTTATTTCATCTACAAATATAATTCAACGCATTTTCATTGGCTCTTTCACTACAATAACAAAAATTAGCCAAGCTAGTTAGTTCACATTACAGTGATTATTTCATAACGCTTTCACTTAGGTTAACACCACTTTCTCACTTTAAAAATATATAAAAGGAGAATACAAACCAAAATTCTAAACGCAATTAATTCAATAAATAATTTTAACATCTACAAAATATCAAGACAAACTACTTCAACAATGGAACAGGTCTTAATGTTCTCCACCAACTTTATATTTTCTAATATATGTTGGCTTGCTGGAAAATTTTCAAGTAACATCACATCATCACAAAGTCAAAATGCATTAAATTCAAGTATCAAAAAAGATTCTGTTAAAAGTGAAAATGCCAAGAGATTAAAAGAAGGTTCAGAAAAGGACACAGTTTTTGCAGTTCCAAAGCCCACAAAATTCAAAGAATCGCTTGACTCTATTGAAATTAAAGAACATAATAGGCAAATTTCTTCACTATCTCAAAAGGAAAGTGAAAATGCCAAGAGATTTAAAGAAGGTTCAGAAAAAGAGACAGTTTGTGCAGTTCCAAAGCCCATAAAATTCGAAGATTCTAGTTATTCATACGTTAGAGAAGCACTGAAACCCAAAACAACATCTGTAGAAGAAGAATATGTAATTGTAAAATATTTGGCTGAGGGAATAAGTGGAAAAGTTTATCTGTGCTTAAACATCAATACTTTCAAAAAGCACGCTATCAAAGTGATACCGTACGTTCGAAAGCCACGAGTTTTGGTCGAACGCATTATTCAAGAGGTTAATAACCTGAAAATGCTGAATTCGAAATTCACGGTAGAAATAAATGATGTCTATCTGGATAAAAAATTCATCTACATCGTTCAAGAATTCTTGTCTGGTACAACGCTATTCAAAAAATGCTTGTGCAAAAGCATCAGCGTGGAAGAAGCAAAGAGTTACAGCGCCCAATTACTTTTAGCGATAGCTTATTTACATAGTAATTATATCTCACATAACGATTTACACAGCAGCAACATCATGTTCGATAAAGACGGGAACTTGAAGATCATTGATTTTGGATTTTCTCGGAAAGAAATTGCAAGAGAAATGGGATATAGAGGGAAAAGTGATTGGATACATTTCAGAAGAAATTTGCGCGTGTTAGAAGAAGCGTGCAACTTTGAAGCGTGCGGAAACAACGCGTCTAGTGAAAAAAGTGCACTTAACAGTTTTATAGAAACGGTTGTAAGTTATTTAGAAGGGAGAAATTTTGCCACTGAAGATTTACTGAAGAAACATCCTTGGGTTGAAAGCCATATAACCAATAGTGGAAACGACTTTGTTAAGCCATAATTTATCGAAAAAGTCAGTTCATGTTCAGAAATTTTTTTAGATATTCCGATGAAAAGTTCAAGAGAAGAAAAACGATCTGTTTACTCGAAGTCATCCAATCTTTTTTTGTTCCTACGCATCAGCCTAATAGCTACCCATAAGTGCTGTCCGCAATAATTACCCAAAATAGATCAGAGTAAAAAAGACGGAAGCTTTAACCGAGCAACAATGAGTGTGAGTTTCTGGCTCACATGATACCCCCGCCAGCGAGCGGTTAATACCTTTTAGGGGGGACTCGGAATCCAGATATCAAAATTAGCAGAATTTTTGAAGGTAAATGCGATTCTTTAATTAATATTTATATTTTTTTATATACTTGCAATTTTTTTATAAATTTAATTAATTTTTCCAAAATTTATTGTAAGGAAATCAATATTTTTGTCAAGTTCAAATAATGATAATAATCTTAAATTTATTTATTTTGTCTATTTGTTCATATTTTGAATAATAGTTGATTAAATGCGAAAATGCATAACGAAGAAATTTATTTTTATTATTTTTTAAAGTTTTTTGTTTGAATTTTCATGTCTAGATCTAGTTGATATTCGAGAAAATACATTAACAACATTTATTTCTTCTTCTTCTCAATGGCTACAATCTTCTCTAGTACAGAGATATTGGAAGCAAGTAAAGCATATACAGAGTACTTTTAAATTCCCAATTATTTCTGGAATTTCATTTACTTATCATGAAGGCACTCTTTTAATTCCGAAGAGTTTCATTCCTTGTAGGCGGACTTTTGCATTTCTGATTTATCTCAGTTGTTTTACTGCATACGATGTGCAGATTAAATGCCAAAAGAAAAATAACTGATAAAAAACAGTCTAAAGTTCTAATGCCGATATACAAAATATAGACGCCAACTTGAACAATTAGTTAGTCAATAAGTTAGAAAGCGAGCTAGCTGAAAAGAATTTTACTGCTTACTTTTTCGATTTATGGAGTCTTTCATGTTTTTACGATCCCTCTTCCCTAAAAGATCTGGGTAGGCGTTTTAATGATCTTAAATTAAACTGCCTCTTTATAAATCTTTTCTGTATAATTGCAATAACTCGGTAGCTCACGTTCTTCGTATACAATTTTCGCATATGGTATTTTATTTAGTACGAAAGGCAAAACTTTTGGCAGAATTTTGGAACAAAAATTTTTTTGTATTATTTAAATATTTGCCATTTTTCAAGGTGCTACTTTGTATATTAGTTTTCGCATGAGGAGTGCATTCTTTCTGAAGTATGTTGTTGATATACTTCATCAATTTAGTCAAAAAATAAGTGAAATGTAAAAATTAGCGTGAATAAATCATTTTAACACATTCTTATATATACGTGTAATGGAAAAAAGATAAAAGCTTCTGAAGTCTGAAATGAAAGTTCATAATTCTACCGAGCTTACATTTCGAATTTTTCTTTGAAGTTGTGGAAGGTTTTGGAAATTACATTAAAGGATTGTTCTAACATCAGACTTTGTGCCTTTTTTGCCAATGTTAAAAATTCTTTCGACTTCGAATTTTATCCATTAAATTAAAAAATATAATGTTATATAAATCTTTAAAAAAATGATATACAGTGAAACCCCTCTTTAAGGAACACATTTGGGACTTTACCAAAACGTTCCTTCATGAGGGGTTTTCCTTAATGAGGAACTTAATGAGTTTCGGTACTGTCAATGATTTTATCACTTCATCATTTGTTGGAGGACTCTTTTCAGCGTCATCAATTGTATTTTCTGTGTATTCTTCTGTTGCTACCTTATTTGAATTGAGCGATATGAGTTCATATTCGTCCATATCAATTCTTCAGTAGAACATCTTTCAGTTTCAAGCAAGTGTATCAGGTTTACCATTATAGGCTCGAGCTCTTCACCAATTTTTTTTTCTGGTCTTCAAATCCTTCAACAAATTTGAAGCCACATCTTGAGAAGCACTTTTCCTGTGTAACATCTGCCCAAGCCTGAGCTAACCACTGGATAGTATCCACAATATTTATTCCATTTACAACCTCATGACAGGTGTCAGTAGTGGAAATTTAGGCAATCAGTTGTCTCAGCAGCCTCTTTCGATAGCCACACATGACAATCTTGATGATCCCCTGATCCATGGGTTGCAACTCTGAAGTAAAAAACTTTATTTTAACATAAGATAGTTGGATGTTATCATTCTTTCTCTTCTTCCTTTTTATACTTTTCTTTTTTTAAGCCATTCCTCAAATAACGGGAATTCATCCAGGCCTTTCTGGTGTGACGCCAATCTACAGGCAGAGTTGCATAGTCTTTAATATTTGAGAAACATTTAGGTTTTTTAGAAGAGACAATAACCAGTGTCGTTAATTTCCCCGTTTCTGACATGTTTGCATCAAGAAGAACTGTCAGACGTTCCTTGTGAAGTTTTGGCCCATGACTAGTGTCTCCCTTATCTACAAGAGACTTTTTATGTAAAGCCTTGTAAAGCAAGCCTGTCTTATCGCAATTAAAATGATCATCACTGTGCTAATCAGTGAGGGAGTCAATTATTTGTTTCCATGTAGACACAATGTTCTGGTACACACTACACACTCGCACTTTTATTACTTAGCACTTTGAAGTTAATGTTGTTTTTGAACGGAATCAATCAAGCCAGCCATTTGACGCTTTGAAATCATTAAAACTCAATTCTTTATCTATTGCCAAAGCTTTTTCTTGCAAATTGAGGCCAAAAATGGGAATATTCTTGGCTCTTGCGGCAATAAACCACTGCCAAACACGGTTGTTAACATTATCATTAGAGTTTGATGTGTTTGATCTTTTTGCTGAAGGATTGAAATTGTCATCAGCCAAACACTCTATTTTTTTGTTTTTTACAATTTTGTTGATAAACTGATATGCCAAATTTTGCTGCTACATTTCTTTGGCTCGAACCTTCACTTTCTTTAAGAACTTTTAACTTTTCAGAAAAAGATAAAGTTTTTCGTGATTTAGACATCTTGAAAGCAAACAATACTAGAGTAGTAGAGTAAAATATGGATTTAATTCTTGCTTATAAAACAAGTACAAAACAATGAAGAAATTAAACAATACTGAAGAGAAATATGCTTGGGTATTTATGAGTAAAGACAAGTATATTATGAATGATTGATGATATGTTCCTTTGTGAGAAGCAAAACATTGAAAAAGAATAAAGGGAGATAGATATGTTTGCGTATTTATTAGTAAAGATAGTAGTAATATTGTGAATATGATTGCTGATAAAACTATATAGTGTGTTCCTTAATAATGGGAGTTTCAAAACAATAAAAAAGTGCTATCTGGGACTTGAAAAAGTGTTCACTGTGCATAGAAGAGGGGTGTTCTTTAAGGAGGGGCCTGCCTCAATGTTAAAAGATAGCGAGAATTCGGGACTTTGAAAAACTATTCCTTAACCCTATTAGTGCCGGGGGAGGGGCGTTTTACAGCAAAATTTTGACATTATTTGTAGTTAACCTTATAACTTAGGATCTATACTCCTTGAAAATTTATGATTATATACAGTTTTGAACGCATAACACTTTATATATTTAATTTTTTCAATAATCATGGCTACTTTTTAGAAAATGTCAATCAAAATTTTGATTGATCAGAAATATATCTAATAAAATATTCCTTCAAATTTTACATAAAATATATGTGTTGTTATACTAAATCAACCATGCTGGTTTCATTTCTGGACTCATTTTTTACATTTATGATTTGAAAATACCCATAAGTGTTAATCAAATTTGCGGTTTAATTCTAAAAATTGTTTCCAAAAACATTCCTTCAAATTTTACATAAAATATATGTGTTGTTATACTAAATCGGCCATGCTGGTTTGATTTCTAGACTCATTTTTTTACATTTAGGATTTGTAAATACCTATAAATGTTAATCAAATTTGTGGTTTACTTCTAAAAATTGTCTCCAAAAAAAATTTTGCATAAAATAAATCGACCATGCTGGTTTCATTTCTTGACTCATTTTTTACATTTACGATTTGAAAATACTTATAAGTGTTAAACAAATTTGTGGTTTACTTCTAAAAATTGTCTCCAAAAAATTCCTTCAAGTTTTACATAAAATATAGGTTTTATACTAAATGGGCCATGCTCGTTTCATTTCTTAAAATTGTCATTGATTTCTTAAAATACCTGTCAATCTCAATCAAATTTGCGGTTAACTTCTAAAAAGTATCTACAAAAATATTCTCTCTAATTTTACATAAAATATAAATTTTTATACCAAATCAACTGTACTAATTTTATTTCTGAAATCATTTTTTGCATTTAGACAATATCCGTCAGTGTCAATTAAATTTGCAGTTTACGTCGGAAAACTACATCCACAAAAATTCATTCTAATTTTAGATGAAATATATTTTATACTAAATCAACCATGCTAGTTACATTTCTGGGCTCAGTTTTTGCAGTTAGGATTTGAAAATACCTATACGTATCAATGAAATTTGCGTTTAGTTCTAAAATTTGTTTCCAAAAATATTGATTCAAATAATATCTGAAAACTTCAATCAGATTTGCGGTTTACTTCTAGATACTGTCTTCAAAAATATTTTCAAAAAAATAAAATATCTCTTTCAAATAAAATATCTGTTTTTATACCAAATCAACTATGCTTATTTTATTTCTCTACTCCATTTTGGCTAATATACGGTTAAAAAATATCTGGGCAATTGAATTAGTAATATATGCCTGAAAATCAGTTCTGAAATTTTTTTTCAAAAATTCGTTGTATATTAGTTATATAGTAAAAATATACTTTTTTATTTCTATATTTTGGCTTATAATACTTTCTTCAATCATCTTGAGTAGGAAATATTTATTTTAAAAAAACAAAACCTATTATAATATCTTTTGAAGATTGTATGGGAGAAGGAAGCAACTTGAAAACTAATTGAAAAGAGAACATGTGATCAAAAGAATCTTATTAAAAAATATGTATCTTGACTAAATGGAAGGTCTACCATGTTCTTAGGAAGTGGTGTAATGATCTAACATTAGGTGCTTCAAAAAAGATTTTAACAGTGAAAAAAAGTTCCTCTTTTACAAATGAAAAATATTTAAATCGATAGCTTTTCATATAGGATTACAATTATATTTAAACTAAGACGGGTAGAAAATTTGAAAATTTAGAATAAGTCAGATTTATCAAAAATGGCACAAATCCAATATGTGAGAATTTAGTGACTATCAAGATATTTTTTAATTTAAATTGAATGTCCATCTTTTTCCTTTTGCATAAAAGAGAGAATTTTTTAGATGAAGAAGGTGGACTACTTTTTTTAATTGAACAATGAACATCACGAACGATTCATCAGAAAAGAACCTTTGAACTGAGATTGGTTGACAAATATTATTATTATTCAGGTCTGATAATAATTAACTGATAAATGATAATAAAATAAACGACACTGGTAAAAAAAAAGTCGAAGATCATCAAGAAGATTCTTTAAACAGAATGCTTTGAGAGATGAAAATATCTGTTCAAGATAAATCCTTAAAAAGTTTTTTCAAACACACACTGAAGAAAATAAATTTCTAATGAAAAAAGAGCAACCAAAAAAGGATCATCATAGAATGAATAGCAAAATTACATATTGTAAACTGTAAAGTATAGAAGATATGGCGTAGAGATACGACCCGATAACGAATTTGTAGCCCAAAAGATAGAGGTCCTATCGAGAAACATAATTTACTGACAAATGAAATATTTTCAGTGAATTAAACACCTAAAGTTAGTTTATTAAATTTATTAAGAAAATAGTTACCAGAAAAATACAGCAATTAGAATTTATTTTGAATTTTATATATTTCACATTGATTTACAGGTTTAATCGATTTTTTTCACTGTTTTCATAAAAAATGAACATCACCATTAAATTCTACATACTTGAAATGTATAAAAAACTTTTTATAAGAATAAAAATTTTAATTTCGACATGGGCTGTCATATATAAATTATTTTGTCAGGTTTGACTAATTTTTATATAAAAAAAAGGAATATAACCAGTAAACACAGCCTACTTGAAAATGGGTATATTTGTGTAAAATGCCATACACGGTAAACTTCATCATCTCCCTATACTTTATATTAAACGTAATACTCTAATTCAAAAAACCGTGCCTGATCCTTTTTTTGAGATAAATCAATTTTTTGACAGATTTGATTGATTTTGATAAAAAATGAATATCACCACTTAATTCAGAATGTTTGAAAATGGGTATATATGTGTAAAAAACTTTATATAATTATTTAAATAAAAAGTTTCTTTTTGAGATGAGCTGTCACATATAAGTCAATTTTTAAACAGGTTTGATTGATTTTCATAAAAAATAGACATCACCACTGAAGTTAGCATAGTTGAATTTTATATGTAACATTAAAAATATTTATAAAAACTGAGTAATATCTGAGAAAAATAGGGAGGGGGACACTTAAGGCCCCACAGCACTTGAGAGGACAAATTTAGACCAGCACAAATAGGGTTAAAACAAGGTATTCCTTATTCAGGGGCGTTCCTTAAGAGGGATTTACTGTATGTTTATCAGCTACACATTTTAAAGAAAGTAATATATGAAGATTGGCATTTGGTATACAGTTATAAATTTAAATCCTTAGTTTTTAATTCTCAAAGGGATTAATCTTAATCTTTTTGATTCTAAAAAAAGCAGTTGAGAATAAATAATTTAATATTAAGCGGTTATCGACCACAGTCGACATATGTCGACTTTACAAAAATAAAATCGTCTGCTTTTATTAATGCTTTTTAATACAAATCTTCTGCTTTACATTAGATATCGTCTGATTTTTCTGGTCGTTAATGGGTTAACCCGAGAAAAGATATTTCGCCTCTTCTATGGTTCTCCGAGAGGTAGAGAGAGAGAGTAGAAGTGCTACCTTAACACTCTCAAGCACAATGGGACATTGTGTGCTATAAAATAAAAATTTTCTGATTGAAAAATTCATAGAAAAGATAAGCAGATGATTGGTTTTCAAAAAAGTGCTTTTTTAAGATAGTCTATTGGAAATCATGAGATCTAAAGACTAAATTTGGCATTCTTTAACAATACATCAAATTCTAAAATATTTTAATAGTTCATAAAAAGTTGTTGATTAGTCAATCCGTTAGGTACCAGTCAAAGTAGAAAACTTCCTTGAATTTCTATTGATTTCAGTAAAAACTGGTAATCGTCTGTTGTCCATTTTTGGGTCATTGGTTTTAAAAGGGAGGTTGTTCTTTCTTTATAAATTTAGTTTATCGTAGTTATTTAGTTAAATATATAATCCTTATTAGAAAGAAAGTATTATAGAAAAATTAAGTTTGCTTTTACCTGAGTAGCCAGAGGAACATTGACAAGAGTAAGAGTTGATAAGATCAATACACCTTCCTTTATTTTGACATTTGTTGCTGTTGCAATCATCTATGTTTATTTCGCATCTGCTTCCACGAAAGCCTGAACGACACTTACATCTTCAAAAATGGAAAAAGTAAGCAAATGACTATTCGCTCTATCACAATAATGCAGTCGCAATTTTTTAACTGAGATTATATATGCAGTCAAAAGTCGTTAATCTGAGCAGAACATAAAAACTATTCGAATAATATAATATAAATATCGTAATGGATCCGTAGTAGAAAATTCTGGATTAACAGGGGTTGACTTTTAAAGCAGACGATTCTCATTTCTTTTGATACCGGCGTTACAATTGTGTTTGTAGGGAGCACACTTGTTAAATTTTAACCAGATTTATGCATTGAAGAGTTCTCAGCTAAAACAGGATCTTTAAACTTCACCAATGTCATCATAACACAATAAGAGATACTTCTAACAGCATTTTTTTAAAAAAAGCCCATATGATATAATTAAAAATAAAATTTAATTTCATTTGGAAAAAGGAAATTATTGGTTAAAACACGATAAAAGTACAGAGATAATGCGAAAATAAAAAAATATGTCCTTGGCCAAATTTACGATATGATAAAAGTTTCATTGACCCCCTTCTCTACTTACATACTGTAATTGATATTTTTATAATGACCACAATCTTATTTTTAAAATGGAAACTTCTGAAATTTGTGCGCTCCGGCATTTTAGTAAAAACAAATATGTAAATTCGAGAAATTCAATTTTAAAAATGACATTATAGTCATTGATAAAACAAAATCACTTAAAATGTTAGCAAATTTTCTAACACTTAGAATAATAAAACTTTTAGTGATCATTTGAAATGTTTAATCAAATTTATGAGATAAAAATATAAAAATTCGAGAAGTTTTTTATTTGACGTTACGTTGAACATTCAAATAATAATCGAATATAAATGGAGATCATTTTAAATGTATACCAAGTTTAACATACAAGTTTAAGAAAAAAAGGATTATATTGAAACACAAATACTTAATCATGATCTGATATTTCGACTCCTCTGTGGTTCTCCGAGAGGTAGAGAGCGAGAGAGAGAGAGAGAGAGAGGTGAATTCGGCCAAAGTCTCCCCTCTTTCTTAAAATGAAGTATCGAACCCCTTAAAAGCCCAACTTCATTAATGATAACGCCCTATATAGTTAGGATGATTATTATTATTATTGTTAAAAGCCTCTCTAAAATAATTTTCTCCATACACCATTGGATCAGTGCATATAAAGTGTTGTGAATATATCCCCCTCTCAATCCAGATGTTGGTTGGTAGTCAAGATTTGTTGATGACTATAGCGGTCAAACATTTTCTATGATCTTTTTGATGAGTATGTTAAAAATATGTTAAAAACTCCATTAAAATGAAAAATTAGATAAATTCAAAGGCATATATATACTTTTAGGAATACTAATTTTCATTACAATTAAAATTATTGAAAGTATAGTTATGCAAATGTTTCTAACTTGAAAGAAAGTTTACTACATCCTGCCTTAGATAAAAAGCTCTTACGTGTATCTTCCTTTGGAAATGACTTTGCAAATGCCTTCATTTTCGCATGGATTTCCGAAACAGGCGTCGATGATGTATTCGCAGTTCGGCCCATGGAAGCCGGATGCACATGCACATGTGTAATTGCCATACTTGATTAAGGAGCACTTGCCGCCATTCTTACAAGGATAGGAATAGCACAGGTCACACTTGCTCAGAATAGAAGTATCTACCTTTTCTAAAATTCAAAATTTCATCCAACACTCTTTCATTTGAAGAAGAAGAAGAAGAAGAGCAAAAAGAAAAGTAAATGAATATTCATAGATATTATATTACATAACTTATGCCATTTTATTTTCAGTTATATTTTATCTTTTTTTCAATTCCAGCTATAGAAATACATTCTGTGTTAGTGTGTGGTTAGTGTGTGTCTTGTATTCACAGGTTAATTCAACTCTCAAAACCCTTAGCAAATGATAATAAAATTACAGGTATAGATCATTTTGAACTATTCATCATGTTTTTTATATTAAAAACGGCATTGCCAACGTTATTTTCATGTTCTCGTACTTGTAAGTATGTTCTACCATAATTGCGTTTGATCTTTTCATTTTTCTTCACGAACTATTTTTGCATATATCTATGGACTCAAAAGTTTTCGACAATAAATCGGTTAATCGATCGGTTAAAAGACAATGGGCAATGAATTAATCGGTTAACGAAAATACAGTCGGTTAATTACCATCACTAGTTTAGACGCATTTAATTCAATCTTCAGTTTTAATTGAAGTATACGATCTCTTGATTATAAGAAACTTTTATATAAAATGAATTAATCTCTTCCAATTTCTTTGAAAAGTAATAGATTATGATGTTAATTT
This sequence comes from Nectonema munidae, assembly GCA_030549495.1. Classification (NCBI taxonomy): domain Eukaryota; kingdom Metazoa; phylum Nematomorpha; class Nectonematoida; family Nectonematidae; genus Nectonema; species Nectonema munidae. Next base: position 474,848 of record JAUIRK010000926.1, read on the forward strand.
ATAGTTATAACAATCTTATATACACATGAATTCTAACAGGTTATGATTCTATTAGGTTTGTCACCTCCGATTATAGAATTAAGGGCTTTGATGCATTGTGATGTTTTTGAGAGTTGTTAGCACATTTATTAACAAGCAACATTTAACTTTTGATGTTAATAATATCATTTTAAATGATTAAATTCCTCAAAAAGTGAAAATATGACTCTTTGATTTAAACACTGTTTTTAGTAGGTATATAAATAAGTTCTTGAAGGAAATATTTTTATGCTTTAAACGTTTCATTCTTCAAATATTTTATCAGGTGCCGGTGTAAAGAATTTCGGGACACAATTAGAAAAAGATAGCAAAGCCCGTAATTACACATACACTATGCTAGTCTTTAACCAAGAAATATAATAAGTATATAAATTTGATAGACAATAAGAAGTTTATATTTTTTAATACACAAAAATGAGTTTTCACACCTACTGCTCATTGTACACAAGTTTTTTTTATAAAAGACCTTTATTGGTTCATTTATTAGCGAAATCATTCAAAATAGTTTCATGGTGAATAGTTTTAACAATTCCATTTTCTAAAGACATAAAAAGGCTTCAAATAGTAACTCTGTCACTGTTTGCAGCGAAAACTTTAATTTGTGGGGTCCGATTTGATAAAAATTAGTTAAACGGCTTAAAAGCGGCTTTGGTTTCAACATTCCATCGAGTTCTCTTTCCACCCAATGCTCCCATTTGGGAGCATAAGTAATTTTATCTTGGTCTGCTTTTTTCAATGACTTTGAATATAAATCGTCTGCGTTTTTTTTTAGATATCGTCGGATTTCTATGGTACTTAATGTGTTAATTCAAACATTTTGATTGACGTAAACTAAAGACTGACATGACTAATTAAAATAGCGTATAATTACGAGAACAAGTGAATGGATTAAATGTTGTGAGAACAAGTTTTTCTTTCATTGGCAAAGGAGAAGCACATCTCGCAATTCCAGGCTCAATAAAATCTTTCTTGATCCACTGAGCGAGCCAGTTGAGGTGACAGTCACAGTGAAGAGGATTTTTTCCTATAGCTCTAAATCAATTAAAGCATGTCATCGATTAGAGATTGAAATTATTGGAATAAAAAATTAAATAGACTTCATGACCCTAAAATATCTATGTGAGAACCCAGGTTAAAAGTTTAAGTTAAAAGTAAAGATTTCATTGATGCCCCGACCTCTAGATACTGTAATGGCTTTATTTTGTTCTGGATAATTTTTTAAAGAATATTCTTACAAATAATAATGTTTCATATTATACAATTACATCAACATTTTTGCCTTTTTCTATGAGAAAAGTTTTTAATGTCACCATGAATACTCCTCTCCATTAGATGCTATACCAATTTTTAAAAGTTTTCTCCCATCTCTAAGACTGGACTCGTATTCTATGTGTGCCATGGTGTGTTAATTCTAGTATGAGCAGAAAAGACAGACTCTACGATACCATTGGAATTTCCTGGAGCTGTAAAGTTAGGATAAACATATTTCAAGATATCAACGATTTGAACTGAAAAACAAATGACTTATTCCAAAGAATTACAAAATGAAAACTGCAATTTTAGCTTTCTTTAAATCTTTGAGGACAAGTTTGAAACAATTTTACCAAGAAATTAGAATAGTCTTCTTTAAACATATAAAAATTTAAATAAATAAATTAATGCATATAAATAAAAAAATTTTTTTTTTTACAAATAAAGCGTTGAAGAAGTTTGGTATTCGTCATTGATTATTTTTAAGTCAAAATTAATGAACTCAACAGTCGACTTCAAAATTCTTCAAAATTTAAGATATAAAAAGATAAAGATTTGAAGGTAATGATGATGTTGATTCTCACTTTTAAACTTCAAAAGGAGTAAACTTTGAGATCTTTTTTATAAAAGTATGCTCCAAAGATATTGAAAAAATTAAACCCTCTTAAACTCTGGAAAATTAAGCATATCAATAATTTTTCATTGTGCCTAACCTATAGCCCGGATGCGAACTTCTATGCTTACTAGAGTTACCAGATTTTGAGAGCATTAAACGGGGACAAAAAGAATATTGAAAAAAGTGAAGAACAAAATATGTATCTATTACAAAAATATTCCAAATGAAAAACACTTTCAAAGAAAAAGATCAGTTTTTATACTAAAAAAGAAGAAATAAATCATCATATTTAGAGCTAAATTTTTCAAACGCCAATTTATAGGATTAGTGAATGGAAAAGCTGAGTTAACACCAGGACATCTTTTTACCCTAGTGCTCATAGAGATGTATTGGATGAGAAATTTTTTATGATATCAAATTTGACATCCTAGGGGATGTGGATATCATAATAGCTATTCTAAGCAAGCGCAAGTTTCATACTTCTTAAAAATTTAGAGAAAAGATGTCAATGTACATGTGTTATAATAAAGAAGTACTTGACATAAAAATTCTGGATAGCGTAAAAATTGAAAAATTTGGAAAAAAACTTGGCGGTATATGGAAAAAAGAAAGATGTTTAAAAAATGTGGATGCGCATGTTATTGCTGATGGTGAAACTTAAATGATCCACGAATGAGGATGTTAAGTCAGGCCTGTTTTAGAATATGGAAATGTGATTTTGGAAATTCTTCAATCATGAATATCAGAAAAATAGAAAACGTTCAGAGAGTATTTACAAAACAATTGAAAGGAATGAAAAGTTTATGTTACATTTGAAGATTGGAGAAAGTTAATCTTCCTTCTTTGTATTACAGAAGCTTAAGGAATGAAATGATTACTATATTTAATATTGTCAAGGGGAACATAAACATTGACGAGAATGTATTACCTGGTTACTCAAAGAGAATTTTCAGATCACATTCCCTGAAATTTAAAGCTAATTCTTACCAAAGTAATTATAAACAACATTATTTAACACAAAAAGCATATAAACAGTGGAATGGTTTGCCAAATGAAGTTGTTGATTCCTTGAATATAAATATTTTCGAAAGAAAGCATGATGATTTTTGGAAAGATAAAAGATATCTCATTATTTGATTGATTTCTATTTTATTTGTATTATATTTGATGCAATTCACATAGGCGATTAGCCTCTTTACATTACACTTATGTTATGTTATGTTAAGAGGATGTAAAATTTTTTGAAAATAATCCGCAGACGAGGATGCGCACATCCGATACATCTCTACTATACATATGTGTAATTAAATTTTTATGCTCAAAAATCCATTATATTATTTAAAAATGATCAAGAATCCCTATTTATGGCCTTACTATATTTTCAAACTCGAAGTATTTTGGTGCAGTGAATAGCAATTATAGGTGAAAAATAACATCCGAAAATTAGCTACATATGTTATTAAAATTTTTGTGGAAAGAATTGTTCTTTCTTTTTAAATAGTAGCTGATAAAGCGTCACTATCAAAATGTCTTATTATTATTATCTCTCATTCAATTTTACATTTCATTTACTGAAAATATTTCATCTTGATCGAATTTGATTTTCTTTTATATTTACATCCATCTATATATCAAATTGTTTTCAAGTATATCTACTTTGAGTCCAGCCCCTTTTATTTCCTGAAAATTGTGTTCATACATTTTTTTCTCAAATTTTGTGCTTTAAATAAATAAAATAAGCTATGGGCATACGGTTACACAATCGGTAGAAGTGATATATTTTAGTTGGCTTCTTACATATGCGATAAGAACTTCAAATCTGTGAATGAATCTTCTTCGAGAGTTGAGAGATCATTTCCGTGCAGGGAAAGAATTCTTAGTTGTTGAAGATTAGAAAAGGAATTTTTTTCGAGGCATCTGATTTTGTTATAACTCAAAATTCTAGAAAAATATTTTTATGGCAAAAGTTTAGAAACATTATTTTACAATTTTTTATTTCTATTTCAAATTTTGGTGTTGGAATAAAAATACATTTCTAAAATCAGTAGTCGTAACTTTTGATCATGATTCTTGTTGATTACAAACGTGATAAAATTTATATCCTTTGATAAACGAACAATAAAAAAAATTAAGAAATATTGCTATGTATTGTATATTCATATTATATATAAATGGAATAATGATGCCAATATAAGGCTTCCTTTCTTATTAAAAAAAAGCTAACCGTGGTGTGTTTTCATTAAGAACGCACACTTGTATAGAACTATTTATAGTTATTTAATAGTTAACATTGAAAGAGTCCTAAGGACTATTACCAAAAAGATTCTTATATTAAAAGAACTGGGTTATATAAGGAAAGATTAAAAAAATTAAATTTGCTTTCCATGATGTACACATTCAAAAGAAGAGACATGATTACAGTGTACAACATTGTAAATGAGAACTTGAAGATAAACACCGAAAATTTTTACCTGATTACTCTAAAGTCTAAGAGAACACAAAGATTTCATGCATACAAGTTTCAAAAGTCTCATTGCAAAAAGGCAATGTCATTGTCCTATTGTATATTCTATACCTAGTAATGATAAACAAATGTAAAATTGAAATTGATTTAATTATACATAAAATACTTTACCCTAATTTAATTAAAATATCAATTAATTATATAGTGCAAAGAGAAATTAATTAATAAAAATTAAAAAAATATATTAATAAATTTTGTCATTAAAAATCCTTCATCAGAGATTTGAACAACAATTACAATCAATCCTCTATAATCCGAACACTTTTGTTCCACAAATGTTTTTTTCGGTTCCCGAATTTTCCGAGTAAATGAGTTTAAATATAATAATATAGCTTTCATTAAAGTCAAAATACCAAAATATTGTGTCTATTTATTTGCTAATTTGTTTAAACTTTCTTTTTATATTTTTATTTAAATTAAAGCAATATTTTATTGTACTTGTAGAAACCTTGTCCCATGCCATTTTCACAATAGTAATGGATTCCGTCAAATTTATTTCTCGAGCTTTATTACTTTCAACACACTTCAAGAAGTGCTATTATATGATTTAGAAGTGCAAGAGGTTTGTTTAGTTTATATCAAAAGACAAAAAAATACGTTGTGTGAATTTACGTATATAAACTTCTCATTAAAAAAATTGGTAACCAACAATTTTTATCGGAACAGTGAAGTTTTCTGATTATTGAGTTTCGGATTATTGATGGTCCACTGTATATATTTATATATTTTTTTTTTATTCTCTGATATTATCATTCTATTCTAGTATATATATATTTTTTCGCCTTCTGAAGAATATTTAATCAGATTACTCTTTGTACTATGTTCAGTCTCAAGCAGATATGTCTCTACTATGTCAATTAATTATAAATTATATTTCCATCTTTGCTATAGTTACGGAATGACAACTTTTTGACAGATATGCGTAATATTAACTGGATTTTATAAACGGCTGTTACACCTACTTTTAAAGGTATAGGAGCTAATTTTTCTACGAATGATATAAAAAAAGTATAAATTTCATTTTACAGCGTAGAGAGCTTTGGGTTGAAAGAAAATGCAAAAGCTTGAATAAATTGAATTTTGTTGTTGCTCAAGTCTCTAAAAAAGTGAAAAAAATATGAATAAAGAGATGATATAGACCAAATTTCACAGTATAATTTAGATGTCCACCATTTATATACTTAGAGAAGGAAGAGTAGGTTGTGCCAAAAAAGTTTAAAAAAATGTTTTTGTAGGTTGATTCAAAAGATGATTCAGGTTTGCAATACTACATCATGCATTTTAACATTTCTACAGAATGACTGAAACTTTAGGCGCCTGGGATCTTGGCCCGTGCGGTTAGGACTAAAACTGGCTGTCGAGCGTAGCGGAAAGACTTCACTTTCCCTAGTCATTAAAACTGCTCAAATTTAGAAACATTATGAAATGATTAAAAAAAAATTAATAAAAATTTGGGAATTAATTTGGACCGTTTAGCAACTTCAAGAATTGCTAAAAATGGGATTTGATTTATCAACAATTTTAGACGCACTTACTCCCCTATCTTTCAATTACCTAGTCCTAGTGCCTAGTGAGAATATCAAAGAGTGTAATGTCATTAGAAGCACATTACGCATACACTCAAATAGATGGAATTTTCATGAATCAACAACAAATCGGTTTGCTTGATCCAATGTCAGATGCATCTACGAATCTTTCACGGAATCGAGTTTAAAATTTAAAAACGTGGGAAGAATGAGGCAATTTTCTTTTTTAACGCTGGTGTAAAACTGGTGCAAAATAAAAATCCGAAGCCTGGCCAAATGTGCACAAAATTTTACAACTCGAGCAAAGGCAGCATTCTGAACACAAAAATGTTTAGCGTATTTCGCACTATTTTTTGGCCAAAAAAATTAAAAAACTTTCATGCGCCTTATACGACGGTGTTTGCTATATGACAATAAAAAATTTAGTCAAGAATAGATTTATGTATTATAGGGTTGGGTTAGGGCTGGTTTTCACAGAATATTTGTTTAAATCGCACTCTGAGATTCCAAAAATTTAAAAATCGTAAACTTTCATGTAAAAAAAGGGTGAAAATTTTCCACCTTTTCAAACTTTGATTTGAATTCTTCATTCTTCCATCCAAGTATAATCAACACTTCTTCAAAACTTCTTCTACATCTTCCTTGAGGAATATATTTATTTTGAATTTAAATTAATTTTAAACTTTTCAGGATTCAGCTCAGATTTATAATTAAAAAAATATTCTCTTCGATTGAAATACTGCTTAGATTGTATTCGTATGTACAAAATCAGTTCTTGAATTTTTTTTTGAATATTTATCTATACATTGTCGAACTACCTCCTAAAAAATGCACCTGGATCAGCGTTTTGTTTTAGATAAAATTAAAATTTTCTTCGAAATCACACCAGCTATAATAATCCGCCCAAAGCTACCCACACAATTTGCCTACTGACAGTTTGTCTAACGGACAATTTCTATCCGAAAGCTAATAGCAAATTGGCTCTGGGCAAACGGCCCACTCTTGGTACAAACATTTATTTTAAAACAAAAAGGCAATCTCATATATTTATTAAATCGTTAATTGAATAAATTTTGAAATTAGCGTTATTGCAAATTTAAAGTTTTTTCCTTGAGAGGCGTTTCCCCAAAAGAAGGAAAAATCATCAGAGTTACAGGACAAAAAAGATTTAAATTCAAACAACAATGGCAAAATTAAAAGAGTAAGATGACAAATGAATGCCAAAAATAGCAAATCTCAAAAAAGTGACGATTTAAAGCATTCAAAAAAATCAGTTATTATTTTGACAAATTTACATTAAGTAATAATAGATTTTTTTATATTTTCTAAGAAAATTTATATTAAAATTTTTAATTGAATACAAACAAGCTTAAGTTTATGGTTAACTTTTACATATCAATTTTTATTTATTATTATTAAAGATATAAAAAAACGTACTTTTTTGTGTATAATTTGAAATTACTAATTTTTATTTACTTTATAACAAATCTATATTTTAAAAGGGACGACATCACAAAAATGATGACAAAAATTGTGGAAATTCAAAAAAATGATATGATAAAAGAGTGACAAAAATACCTAAAAAATTTGATAAAAGACTTCACCAATAACTAAAGTAACTAACCTTTGACTTGTCCTTTCGCTGAGCACTATTTAAAGAGTGACAAAATTTGCAACTCTTTTGATAGTAAGCAATTTTTTCTTAACTAATATTTTTGAAAATGAAATTGCTATTTATACGTTGAATCACGCTATACAACACCCTTTTCCAAAGCTGTTTAGCGGAAAAATCCCGCATTCATAACCTTAAAGAATGGGCCCAATCAATGATGCATGTTCATTCGTTTTCCATAAAAAGTCTCAAGGTGGTTTCGCTTCCGCAGACATACAATTATTTTTTGTGAAATATTTTTGTTTATAGAATTATTTATAAAATTAATTATTTATTTTGTGAATTATTTTTGCTTACTGGTATATTTGTTTTGAATTTATTCCAAAAAGTAATGCTTGATTGCGAATATAAAAAAAAGTCTTACAAACTTGAAAGGAGCGGTAAACTTTCTAGGAGTAGCGTTGGAATTTGAGTGATCAGGTTGTTATCTAAAAAGAGTTCTGTTGTGTCCAAGGGAATGTTTTGTGGGACACGCGTTAGCTTTTGGAAGCTGCAACGAACACTTGTGGAAATGCAAGTGCAATTGATCGGGCACAATTGTCCAGAGAGACAGGTTGTTTTAGAAAGTTCTAGAAGAAGGAAAGGCAATGGCTTCAAAAATTTACTTTAATTGTTATAATATGGAGAGATTATTTAATTTTCGATTTTATCCCTTACACCAATGCAAATCTCAGAGATATGATGCTATGCTTGACAAATGAATATCGAGGTGGCCCACTAAGAAGTGGTAAACGAACCAAAGTGTCAAACTATCTCAATTCTGAGTAAGATACAAAGTTATGAATTTTTATGAAATCTATATTTATAAATGTTTTAAGCAATTTTGACCGAAATTAACGCCATCTTATCCATGTAAATATTTTTTTAATAAAAGTAATTTAAATTTCCTATAAACGTATTTTTGTTTTGTGTGTGAAGTTTTCTTTTAAATAAATAAAATGTTCGACCCCAAAAAAAAAATTAAATTAAATTTTTTTTAACTATATTAGCAAAATTACTCTCATTTCTGTTTGGTTTATTAAAAAAGGAAATATAAATTTCTAGAATCGTCAGCTTTTTTTCTCAGATTTGATATGCATATTTAAAATTTTTTCTTCGTTTTGTTGTCAAAGATAGTTACTTTTAAAATAGTTAACTAATCGATTTGATAAGTACATTGAGACATTAAGATTGTTTCCCTAATTGGGAGCGTTCGCGTTAGGATTGTATCGTTCACTCAGCTGTATTTATATATTTGTAATATACATTCTTGTAAAATAATATATATAAAAAGGTATAGCTATGCAGTAACAAGGGCCGGTAGGCGTTTAGTAGAATGGAAAGTCCAGGTAGAGCTGCACTCAGCATTCCCGGGCGGGCCACGATATCCGAAAGGATGGGTGCGAACGTCACAAACAACTTAACTTAACTTAAGAACTTTCTTAGTTAGTGGATTATTAAATAAAAGTATATGTCTAAATAGTTATGGTAATTTGCTTAACCCATTTAGTATACCAATGTTCGCAAAGGAAACGCCGATGAATTGTCTATATAAATAGAATTAAATAGAGATTACTGAAGTCGTCTTCGTTCTCTTTGCAAAACTTGGTACAAAATGGGTTAACTAAATGCTTAGTAGTTGGCTTGTTAATTTTGTTAGTTATACAGATAGTTAGAGATAAGTCATTCGGCAGTTCCTTATTTGGCTCATTTTTAAGAAATACTCTATTCATTAAGTTTATTATTTGCGCAGTCTCAGAGTATCGTTTTTAAAGCTTGTAAGTCCAGTGAGCTATTCAGAGTTATGTCAATGGAAATTTGGATGTCCACATTTAAACACTACGAATTTTATTGCACAAGTGAAAACTTTTTTGGCATTATTTTTACATAGAAATAATTTAAATCGAATGTTTATCTTCATATTAGAGCAGTGATTACTACTTCACTTTTATGTGTGTTTGTAGTTTATTCTATAATAATATTCAATATTCAATTAAATTTCTTCTTTTTCTTTCTTCTTCTTCTTCTTCTTCTTCTTCTTAAATGCTAGTGATCCTACACGAGTTCAAAGTTAACATCAAAAATAGTGTTTACCTTTCACAGTATTTATGAAATTAGCGATAGCTATAATCCTCTGAAAACGAATGTGGACGAGAAACAATTTTTAATGTTATACATGGGTTTTATGTTTTTCAGCTGTAATTTCTTCTCTCAATGTCCACTTTTAGCTAAAAAGATTTTCAGGTAGTTAATGCTTTTAAAGTTAAAACAATGTTTTCAGTAGAATTATGTAAAGTCTTGTTATTGAAAATTTAGATATTCAACTAAAAAATAAATTTAATATGTTTTTTATTTTTAAAACTTTGAAGAAACTTTCTGTTTTTCTATTTAACCTCTTTTTTCAGATTACTACGCCCCTTTGATTATATCTTTCAACTCATAGTGGGTTGTGCCACATTGTTTTAGAGCCAATGGCGTAGCACAGATATCCGGGAGAGTTCTAGAGCAGAAGCAACACAATCCCTCTAAACTGAATTAAATTTTGTACTCGATACGCTAAAATTAATCTCTTAATCAAAGCAGAAAGTGAAAGACTACTAAAAAAATTTTAAATTTGACTTCTTAACATTTGTTTCATTATGGAGTCTGCGTTGCAGCTACACAGTAAGGAGAGAAGAAAATGATAGAACTTTTGCACTAATTCAGAATTTGTGATTGAGCGAGCTTCCTCAAATATGGTAAATACTATTGTGCTAATTTTTTTACTTTTATAATTTTTTTAAATTTATTTTTAACTACATATGAGAAAATATATTCAAATTTGACGTTTGTAAATCATTTCTTTATAATATTTTTTCTTCAATTTGTAATAAAATGTGTTGTGTGTATTTTACAAATTATTATAAAACTGTTTTGATTGGTCATTTCTTTGGATAGAAATTTTATGATTCGCATAACCACAACTCATCATGGTGTATAAGAAATTTGTAAAAAGATTATTATCAAATGAATTACCAGTGCACTCAAAATCATTAATTTGTATATTTTTTATTGGCTGATTTTTCAAAAGAAGAGGATACGAACATCTGGGATTACCAGTTACAATATTCTGTGTCCAAAGCCATTTTTGCATCCATTTTAAGTTGCAATCACAGTTGAAAGGATTAGAGAGTAAGTTGCTAAAAAAGTTTTTTTCAAAATATATAAACTGGAAGGAATATTCAAAAAAATATTCTCTTACAGTGTGGATAAGAATTTTAGGGAATTGAAAGAGTTTTCTTCAAGTGTTTGGATGTTGTTGTCATAGAAAGATCTGAGAATAAATATATAAAGTAGACAAATAGGAAATGATGATTTGCCAAATAGCAAAACACTGGTTCCCAAATTTTTGGGCCAGCTGTCAAAATCTACAAATAACATTTGTTATGTATTCAATTTTTTTCTTGATTGGAAGAAAGAAATATTTTGATAATTTGTATGATAGTTATATTTTATGATATGTAGCTATGGATATTGGATATTAAAAAAAGCAATTCTCTATCCTCTATTCGGAAAAGCCTAAGATACCTCCATTCCTTCACATAGATTCTCTGGTAAAACATCTATTTAGTGTTGTAAATAAAATTTTATTTCAGAAATGTCAAGCCCAACCTTAAAATTTGGAGGATGAAATCCACACTTTTGAGTCACATGGAAGAGAGGATGATAAATGTTGCATAAAAAAGTGATTTATTTGCCCCATATATTTTACATTATTAACATTTTATATAAAAAATTTTTATGCTTTTTGCTCACTTTCTTTATTGAGAAAGAGAGCTATATTTTATATGGGAGATGGTGTTTCTTTGAAAAATGGCGTCTAATTGGGCGTTGGGTAGAAAAAGTTGCGAAAATTGTTATAATGAGAAAGGAACAAATGACTCTTTTTTAAGAAGACACTTTAATGTTTTTATGCAAAAGCAAGAGAGAGAGAGAGCAAAAATATCTGGACATATTTGATTGACTTTTTTCACTTAGAAAATACCTCATTGGTAAAACAGAAATAATATTATAGTTAGCTATATTGTGCGCCTAATAGAAGAAGAATAGGGAACGAACAAAAATGTATAGTAGTTTCAACCATATGAGGAATGCAAGATATAAATTGGTGTTGAAATAAAATCAATCACAAAAGATAAAAAGTAGGATATGAGTAAAGCAAGTATGGTTGCTAAGGGTTATCCAAAAAAGATAAGACAAATCTAATATTATAAAATGTATGGAGCTTAATTATAGATAATTTTTTGTACATTAAAAATCGGAGAAGAAGATAAAATAAGAAAAATATAACTATGAAAAAAGAGCAAAGAATGAAGGCATTTTAAACCAGAAAAAACATCTTGTAATGAAGCACTTTATTTGGTCGTCCTTTCATACCAAATTGGATGCAACAGATTAATCTTATAATATAGGAATATAGGATATGTTTTTCAAAGATAATAATTATTATCAATAATATTTTCAATTCAATCATGATGCATTTGATGTGCAATGAATTGATTTTTTGATCAAATGTATCTTATCAAATGTATCTTTAAGCTTATCAATAAGCTTAAAGTTATGTCAAATTATTTTTTTATTATTTGAAATTTTTTTTATATTGCTGAAACCAAAAAAATATGAAACGGGAATAAAAAAAATTGCCCATTTGCCCCAGTTTTTAGATGTACACCTTTCCAACTTCAAATTGGCGCTAAGCAAATTTAAATTGCTACTAAACAAATGAAAATACGCGTAAATACGACAAAAAAGAGATAATTGAGAGTTTTGCATAAAATAGTCAGTACCCATTGGAAAAGTTTTCGCTATGAAGTTGGGAAAGTCCGCCCCTCATATAAACTACATTGAAAAGCATTTAGAAAACTTAAAACAATTTTGTAATATATAGGAGAACAAAATGAAAAAAGTAATACAATAGTCGCAAACTTGGCAATTCTTCAAATGTTGCATTTGTGATGCACGATAACTTATTCGTTCTCAGCATTCTAAAAGTAAAATTACACATTGGAGAAGAAGAATAAAGATTTTATTCATGGAAGAAGCAAAATCGTCATTACAGTGTCCTTAAACTTTTCAATCCAGTGAACATTTTTGGCGTTAATCTCGTCAACTTGTTGTCTGTAAGTAACCTTTGAAATTTGAAAAATTTTAATGAAAATGAAATCTTCGATAAGATAAAATGCGTACAAATTTGTCATCTTTGAGTTTCTCTGAAAAGCGTTATCTTCTATCTTGCCGATCAAATTATTTCGAAGATCTCTGCAACACGTTTGATACACAAAGTAAAAATATATATTAAAAAAAATAGATCAAATGTATACATTATTTAAGTAGTAATGTGTTAATTAGAATATAAAAACATGTAAAAGCATAGTAAAATGGCTGTATTTGGAAAATTTAAAGAAAACAATGGGAAATTTTTTTTTAATAATTTCTATTTTTGATTTTGGTTGGAATCAAAAACACATTACTATTACAAACTAAATAGATTAGCCAACACAGGCATTGTTATCTCAATATGGTCTTACATTAGTTAAATTTGATTTAGCGGTAAGCAATATTTATTATCAAATATTTTCTCTTTTAACAAATTTGCTAAATTTATGATATATTCCTTTTATGTTCATTTTAAATGAAATAATTTGCAAATTAACAGTTATTATATGAAGGCAATGATATAAATACAATAACAATACATGCATATAATTAATTATTTCTAAAATTTTTACACTAAAACAATTGTTAAGATCCAAATCCTTAAAGAAACTACCAAAATATAGTGAAATAGAAAATTAAATCAAAATGGGCACCAAAAAATAAGAAATACAAGTTTTACCCATTAATTAAACCATATTTATAAAAATGGTGCATAAAAAAGTAATTTTTGGTTCTGGTCCTTGGAAAAGCTGAAAGAGGTGTTTGTAAAACAATGAAATAGGATTGAAAAACTGGAAATGGAATTAAAGAAGACAAGTTAGAATTCAATCATTTTAAATAGGCTTAAAATAAGGCAAAAAGAACTAAGAATTGTTATTCATCTTCATATATATGTATAACTTTGGTCATTTCTAAATCTAGCGGTTTCAAATTTTTGTACTTGACTAAGTCTGAAATTTAAAAATATATTTTAACAACTTATTTTTATGTATGCATTTCCTTGATTTTATAGAAGTAACCAGAAAATAGTCAAAATAAAAGAGTAAAACATAAAAAAAATATAAAAAATTCGAAATGCAAATAAAGAAATGAAATTCTGAAAAGATTTAACTCCTTTTTATAAATGATTTCTACGTGTTATTTCTATATTGTAACAACATCCACAGGCATACACTCATATTAACCCATTTAAGACCAAGCAAAGCAGACGATATCTAAAAAAAACGCAGATGATTTATATTTAAAGTCATTGAAATGAAAAAAGCAGACGAAGATGAAATTACTTATGTTCCAAAATAGGAACATTGGTCGTAAATGGGTTAAAACAGTATCATTCTATATTGCATTTACATAAAAGCTTTTATCTTCATTTTTCTTCATCTATACATTTATACCCCACTATACTTTCACTTCTTCAGTATTTCTTTTTGCAACTTGAAAACGGTGTTATTTTTTCACCGAAATTAATTGTTCAAATAAAGATTATTTTCCAAATTCGTGTTATCTCAATATTTTCCAATTTTACTTCAAAATGGAAAATCCGTGTTTTGTTTTCAAAATAATGATTATAATTAACACGTGAAATATTGAAATATTTTAATATAAAATTAAACTTTCCTTGAAATATTTGTCGCTTGTCTTAATTAAATTTAAAAAAAAACTTACAACTTTTCGAGGGAGAGCAGTTTGCTGAAGATAAGAGAAGGAATAGTTTTGATCTTATTGTTGCTTAATTTTCTTAAAAATTCAAATTGTAAATCAAAATCTATTACAAAAAGAAAATTTAATATTTTCCAATTAGTTTTAAATTAGACAAGAAAGAAAGAAAGAAAGATTTATTTATTTACTATTCACTTTTACATAGGAAAAAAAAATATATATATATAATCATAAATAAAATGACTATAACAGTTTAATATATAATTGAAGAGTTGTTAAAAAAAAAAAACATAAGTAAAATCGAATATATATATAGATGGATATGCATGTAACACAAGAATAAAATCATCACAATAAAATGCAAGTGAAAAGAAAGTGTTTCAAAAGGTTAAAAAGCTAACCCGCTTCTAGAAACACTATACACATAAACAAACTTCAAAATCAAAAGAAGTATCTTAAGAAGTAAATGTTAACAAACAAATAAAATATCTAAATGAATTGTGAACAGTAAGAAAAAGTGATAATGTACACATATATACAAAAAAAAGTAGTACAACTCTAAACTAAATGATTAACTTTAATCACTTTAACAAATTAAATGAGAATTCAGATTAAAGTGCGAAAAATAATAAAATCAGGGAATATAACTTTCTAAAGCGTCATTTTTTAATTTTTTTTTTTTAATTTGAAAAAGTATTATACGTTTGGAAAGTATCAATATTATGGTTCCAACAGTGTGTTAATTTCCAAACTATAGACTGTTTGGAGTTTTTTAATCTATAGGAAGGTAAACTCATATTCAACGATGTTCTAAGATTACCTTTTTCTAGTTCAAAATTAAAAGTAATTAATTGCATAAAGTTAAAGGGAACATACCCAGTCATCATTTTAAAACAAAAAAGCGATAGTTTTAACTCATATATATCTTCAACTTTAAGTAAACCAAAATTTGAAAAGACACTGTCAGTATTAGATATATTTTGCTTATTAAATATTTTTCTTTTATGTAAAATTTTAACTTTTTACACAAAAACAGTGACTTTATTTGCGCATAAACATTATCAAAATAGGAAAAAAATCTATCCAATTTTTTAATCTCTCAAGCAATTCTAAGAACGTTATCCTAAAAAAATTGATTTATTGACTTTAACTGCCCACACACCAATTTTTTTCTTAATTTTATTTGTTCCAAATTAGTTCGAATTGAAGATTTGATATTTCTTAACTTTGTTTATTTCATGAAAATATATAATTGTATGCTTTTATTGTTGTAATAAACAGATTATTTTTTGATTTGTATTAAATATTACTAGAACGCCCATATGGTCAATTTGATCATTATATGAAAAGATTCTTATTCCTCATCAATTGATAAATATATTGGGAGATGATTTTTTACTGTGATTAATTTCATTGATTTTATAAGCACATGCAGCAAATTTCAATCAATAGTTTTCTTTTTATTTTGTTTATTGTGCTTTAGATTTTCATGCATAAAGTGAAATTTTATTCTTTATCTGGTTCGTTACATTGACTGTTTTTATAATGAAAAAAAGAAAATTCAAAACAACTCAAATATACCCTCAGATGAGTCGAGTGGTGGTGAAATATCTTACTCAGAAACTTCTTTTCATGTCCCGTCAAATTTATCCACAGAAAGTTTTAGATTTTTCCTTTTTTCATGATACAATTTCTATTTTTCAATATAATTTTTCTTTCCTTCTTAAAAATGAAGATTCTAGTAATGATAAGAAAAGTATCAAAAGAAAAAGAATTATCAAGATGCGCTTGGTGGAACTATATGGAGACTAATAGAAAATCGTTCATGTAGTGCACCAATATGCATTGTTATCAAAGATACACCAGGTCCAACCAGTCATGCAAAAAGAAGCAACCAGGAAAATCTTTTTTCTTCATCCTGGAGAATTTTTATTGATCATTTTATGCTGAACCAGATAAAAAAAGTGTACAGATTTACAAGCTCAGAATGTTTTAGGTGATCCTTATCAATATCAGAATTAGAAGCCTTTATAGCAATTTTATATGCAAGAGAAGTAACTTGGAAAAAATAGTGGAGTAAAATAAAAACAATTATTTTCTTATCTTAACATTCAAAGGAATGCTTAATTCTATAAACGTGATGGACCAATGAAAAGAAAGGATTAAAAGTATGAAAGATAAAAAGGTGAACGATGAAAACCTTACATTTCAGTAGTCAAAATTGGTAACTTTGAAGGAATCTCTTCCAATTTTCTTCCGGAGCAGTCGACAATTGCAGCATCACATTTGCAATTTTCCGGGCATTCTACATCAATGACGCAGTTTCCAGCAAATCTTGTGCGTAGTTCTTCACTTCCTAAACGTATTTGGGTATTTGATGCTTCAATCATCAAGCTCACACTATTTTACATAATTTAGACTGAATAACAATTTTTGTATTAACTAAATTACAAAAAAAATCTAATCAAGCATAATAATGTTCATTTTTTAGATCAATTTAGGAATTTGGACATTGTTTGATTCGATTAAGAAATAAGCATTTATGTTTTGTAGGCAAACTAAGTGTAGAATAGGCTGTGGCATTAGTTAACTACTAATAATAATTAGTTTGGTTATTAGTTTAGTTTAAGTTACAAATTATTATCTATTAAAAAAGAATAATATCGTAGAACAAAAGTGGTTAGCGTAACTTTACACAAATTGTAAAAACAAATGTTAAATTGATGAAAACATTTAATTGATCATTTAGTTATATAATTAGTTTGCATATAGTTATTTAAAATTAAAAAAATTGTTAAAAGCACGTGAATTTACCTTTGCATTTGAATTTGTTGGTGGAAATTTCTACAATTTTGCGATTCACCATTCTCTCAGGCTCAAAGCACTTAACGCCATTTGTCTCAACTTTCTTTTCACGGAGGTAAAGTGGTAGCCATTTTAAATTGCAATCACAAATCAGTGGATTATTTCCAAGATGTCTTAATTTCATTTTTAATAATTTGCGCGATTTATCAATTAAAATTATCAAGAAAGATTCTTGATTGAAGAATTTCAAATACAAAAGAAGATCAAAGATACCAAACTCATCTTCTATGCTGTATAGATTTAAAGGAAAATATATGATCTCAGTGGATACAGCACATGAAGAAGATCTATAAAAAAATCCAGAATGTTGTTTGAAATATGGATGCTCACAATGAAACAATAGTTTACGTGCAGTGATATTTTTTTAAAAGACCAGAAAGCCGCTAAATTAATTGTTAACAAGAATATAAAGTTAAATCCTAGCATCCTACATAGAGGTCGATGCCTGTAAAATGTGCCTCTTGATTCTATTAAATAATAAAATATAATATTCTAGACTGCCAAAATGAAACAAGTTTGTTTTTTAAAATCGTTGTCTGTAAGAGAATTAACAACTTCACCAGGGAAGGAATTCCAATCATCAACGGCTTTTTGTGTTAAATAAGTTTGACGATGGTTGTTTTGAAAACTTTGAGATTTAAACTTGTAAGAATGCGATTTAGAAATTCTTGCAGAAAACTCAGACAAAACATCTTCTTTTATTATCATATTCTTTATAATGTTGAAAATGGGGATCATTTCATTTCGTTTTATGCTGTAGTGAAGTGTTAGAAATTGAATAGTTGCAAATTTAAAAAATCAAACTGCAAAAACTTAATCTAAGAAACTTTTTCTCTCGTTGGATGACTGATCATTGGTTCTCATCTTTGAATCTTCATCTCAAAATATCTTCACAAATAGTTGAGATATTTTTTAAAAGACTTTATGTTTGATGATTTATATCTACGCTTTATTTGAAATTCTTTACCCTTTTTAGATGTATTCTGTATGATACACATTAAGAATTTTTATAACGTTGAAATTAAATAAAAAAAACAATTTCTTTAAATTTTTTTTCAAGAAAATATATTATGATGAATTTAAAGTTATGTAAACACATTGTCTTAAAAATAAATGTAAGCTTTTGATACAAAAATAAATTAAAAAAATAAATATATTTTTTAAAAATACATTTATAATGTTTATTTAAAAAAAATGCCTCTTTATTTTCAGTTGTTTAGTTATTTTATAGGTATTTATTTAAATAATAATCAGCTAGTTAATTAATTAATCAGATAGTTAGAGTTTAGATAGTTATTAAAATGGAGTAAAAAATTTCTTAAAGATCATCACTATTCAAAAAAAATTATTGTTGATGAAAAAAATATGCAAATTTGGAAATATTTTGAAAATGCGTATCAATTTTTTTTATAAGAATAGATTAAAATGTCCGGTCAATTAAACGAAAAATTAAAAATGTATACAATAAATAAATATAAATATTAAAAAATAGCCTTATGTTGTGCTATGTGTATAGATTTATTTTTAGTAAATTTTATTTTGGTTTAAATTTAGGAGGATATGAAAGTTGGCGTTCCCATGAAGCATTTAAAGTATATTCATTTTTTTTGTAATAAAAAATGCTCCTTTGTAATGTCCAAAGTGTATTTGGATTTCATAATTTGAATCTGTCCTCTAAATTCACTTCCAAAAAACAAAATTTGGATTTATACTTTGTGGTATTACAGTGTTATAGAAATAAAATGCTTTCCCAGCTTATTCTAGTGAAAGCAAAGCAAGATATCAAAGCCGTGAAATTTTACTTTAAGAAGTTGCTTTGCACAAAACTTCTCAAAAATCAGATTGAAAATGTAAAATTTGATTTAAAACCCTCATCGGTAAAACCATTTCATGCTGAATGATTGTTCGCGGGCATTTGATTGGACATTCAAAGCACAAAAATATTTTAATGCAAGTTTGGAAAAACATACGTGTATACTCAATGCTGTTCAAATCAAAGAGAATTTTTCTATTTTTGCAAGAAATTTTTTTCTAAAAACATATACGAAAAAACTTGCAACTTTTGAATTTTCGTGGATTTTATGAAATTACAGTGATCGCAAAAATTTACACTGTAAAATTGGAAAAGGATATTAATGAGTGTATCATAAAACTAGTATTCATTCTTATATAATATTTCGTGTTCATTTTTTATTGCTATTAGAATAAGACATATTTTGGAAATAATGGGTTTGATTGGAGCATTCAGATAAATTACGATTTCATAATTAACAGTTTCGAAAAAATACTTTTTGAGAGGCATAAGGAAAATGGATACCAGAAAAAAGTTTAGCGTGTGATAGAAAACAACGAAACAGTTTTTTTTAGTTTTTGGTATCGCAACTAACGGAACAAAAATCTTTCACGGGTGAACAGATGGTAAGGATGGTCAAGATCGGTAATCGAATCTAGACCATCTGGATCGAGACACTATGAATCCACCACTCTGCCATCTGCCGACCTGAATTTAATCAAAATATGCATACTTTACTGGACCTGTAAATCAGTTTTCTTGTATTTTTTTGCTGTTATCTTTACACAAACTTATTTTTAAATATGTAAAAAATAAAACAATTTGTCATACAAAAAATATTTAGAAAAATAATTTTTCAAGTGTTTTACACAGCAAATTTTTTCATTATTTTTTTGTTTGGGATCAACTGAAATCTCTTTTGAGTGGGAGATTATATTCTCTTTTAGTTAGTCATTGCAGTTCTAGGCTTAGTTTTAACAATTTTCGACCCGATGCCTCTTTGAAAGTCTCAAAAATTTAAGGAAATTTGGCGTTAATTTTGCAAAATTTTGTTTAAACGATGAATAAATAAATCCTTCAAAAAATTATAAATAAAAATTAAATTAAAACTAAAAAATATATATCTTTATTTTTTAAACACATTTATATCAAACTTTAATTACGCACTTCTAAATAAATAATTATAACATTTGAGAACAAATTTTTTGTTTCATAGCACAAGTTTCACCTGTAAACGAACGAAATTTTGGCATGTCAGGCGCTCTTTTTTTCAATGAAACAAATTTATATAAAATTGATGATATTTTGTTTTTAAAAAGTAGTTTTATGTTCTTAAACATTTATAAAACTATTTTATTGATCACAGTCATCTCCTCTTGTTAATTCCGACTTCAGTAATCCTAATATCTTTCATACTCTTAACAAATGTATATGATATTTTTTCCAAATTTTGTTTTAAATTCATTGTTAAGAGACTTCAATAATTTGAATTCTCAATAAACTTAATTAATTAATTATAATTTTTATAATTATCAAAATTATTGAATAAATTTTTTTCATTTTAAAAAACATTAAATGAAAATCATGAATTAATAAGAAAAACATTTTTCTTTCGTTGAAATATCCCTATTTTATTTATTAAATACTATTCCAATAGTTTTTTTCAATTAACTTCATGTGAATAAGTTACTTGAAAGAGGAATAATATGATTTAAAACAAAGGTGGAGGTTTTCATCGAGAAGGCACAACTGTGAGACTTGTACCCAACTATGAAGATCCGGTATCGAAAATAAGACTTTGAGATTTCGAAGCCGAGTATCTAACCAACTTACTCACACCACCATAATTACTTTATTAAAAATATCAAGTGTATATCCATAAGTTAAAATTTTGTTATTGACTCAAAAAAAGCAATCAGAATTCGAATTTTTTCTAGGATTAAGAATTTTTAATAAAGGTTTTTAATTATTAGTAGTGTGAAATTTTTAGTTTCTATATACTAAATGCCTAGAGCAGAGTGTAGTGGTGTAGAACTTATATCACTAAATTGCAACTTTATTATGAATATATTTCAGTAAAATAGTATGCAGTGAAAAAGCAGTTCCATGGAGAAAATTTATATATTTATGAGGAACATTCAATTTACATGGATTTATATCAAGAAAATTATAACTTACAGGTTTTGAAGGAAAATCAAATTGGCTATCGTTTTGTTGGTAAAGGAACCTATTTTGTTATTGTACAATGATCTAAAAAGGAATCAAGGATAATTAATAAATGTAGAATTTTTCATGTTATATGATAAAAAAAATAAAATTTGTAAAATTTATTAGGGTGATTTTTAAAAAATCATCTTTCTTCGTTTGACGTCCTTTGTTCACGAATCCACAGGGGAAGAAGTGCCTCAAACACACACACACACACACACATACAAATTTGTGCACCTCATCATTTGGACTGTGGTAATTTCTTTACAGGTTGCCTTATCCTGACGTCAAACAGATGGTATCAGATTAAACAAAAAGAAATTCTATTTCAGATACACCCGGAATCGAACAAAAGACCTTTGGCAAGAAAATACTTTCTTCACAGGAAAATGAATTATGAGCGATAAACACAACTATTTGAAAAGGGATGGGAAATTTTTAAAATGTAATGAAATTTATCAATGGAATGATATTCTTGGCTGAGCTTTTGTGCGTTGGTAAGCAGTTGTTGTGGCGATGTTCAGAGGACTTTCGTTCAAATCACAGTAGAGGCGATTTTTTAAAAATAAAATTATTTTCAATAATAAACACGTGATTCAATGAATTTTCTTTTCATAAAAAAGCTATACTTTCTTTGACTATTTATTAATAACATCTTTTTTTTAATTAAATTAATGTGGTGATCATCTTGGAGAATATCAATAATCAAGAAAAATGCTTGTAATTTTTTTTTATTCATTTAAAACTTTTGGTTCATCGTGTTGCTTTACAACATAAATAATGCATAAATTTCTTTTGGTTAAATTGCAGGAAGTAAAAAACTTACAAAACTTTTAAGTATCTTGGAACAGAAAAAATATCTTCATGCAAACACTTTATCTTGTTCGAGTTTAAAAGTCTAAAAATGGGAAACAAATTCTATATGAAAGTGAGAGGTAAAAAAAATACTTTTACAACTAAAGTGAGAGATATCAAAACTTTTCATCCCAGCATTCATAAATTATTATTTATGGATTAAATGAGCTAGCAGAAGGAAAAATTGAATTTATCAAAAGATTGATTTCCTATAATTGATAAAATTGAAAAATAAAGAATTGAATGATAAATTTGCTTGATATAAAAAATAAAATTGTATTTAGAGATTTTTTTCAAACATATGTCTATAATTTGGTGTAATTAAATGTCTTGAACAGATTTAAGATAATTTTTAGGTTAAGCTTGGAGAAAAACTGCAAATTAAAACTTTTATACGAAGTGTACTTACAAGACTTGGAGTGTTGAAAGTTCAGAAAAGATGCCACTTGGAAGATTTTCAATTTTGTTGTGATATAGAAATCTACAAATCAAAATAATTTAGAAGTATAGACTTTTAGCCATGATGTGATTTTATGATATAATGAAGATATCACAAGCATGATAGAACACTTTTTGGGAACTCTAAAGGAATCATGACAACTTGTAAAAATTTTAGAATATTTTGGCAATTGAAAAAAGTTTTCAATGCACACTTCACTTTATATGAGATTTTATCATTCCGCTTTCAGTAAAAAATTAGAAGTTATAGAATTAGTGTGAGGTTTTATGGGTTTCTTTTCAAGTTAGAGAACCAATGGAATGATATTGAACTATTTGAACACCTATCAATAGTAGAGAATTTGATCATTTAATGCTTTTAGTCACAATAATTTTCATTTCTACTTGTTATAAATCCTTTTAATGTTATTTGAAATAATATATTTTAGAACTTGACACTTTTTCATGTTGTTGCCTCCTCCAGAACAAAGAAAAGCCAGATAAGTTGCGTATACAATGGAGTGAAGTTCTTGTTTGATTTTGTAGGAGCCAATAATATTAAAAATGTTTCAAGTTGTCAAAAAATATTATTCATAAAACATTAAAAATTCGCAAAAAAATAATGTATACTTGTAAAATAAAATCAGATATAATTAAAAATACCAAATTGTAGAAAACTTACTAAAAAGATTTAATTATTGTAAAGTGTAAGTAAGAGTTGGCAGCGTTGTAATTTGGTTTTGCCTTTCATTTATATAATAATCAACTCAAATACGCAGAGCAATTAGTTTATTTACATGCAAACTATAATAATTTATCTTCAAAGAACAAATATATAATTAATAGTGAGTAAAAATTATGAAGAAAACAATAAGTCAAAATATTCTTCATTTTTGAGAAAGTTTGTAATTATTATTTGTAAATTTTGTGATATATACATTTCAAAAATAATTAATTTCAATTTTTTACTTTCATATTAGTGACAGCTATATAGTAAAGGATTCGAATAAAGTTCATGACTTTTTACTCCATGGTGTTTTAGAATGATTAAATAATGCTGAAAAATATACCTAATCTCCTTGAATAATAGCCTAAAAATTTCAATCTCAAATTGAATGTGCATCACGACTTTACCAAAAATCTTACTTTTCAAAATTTTCAAAAGATTTTGAAGGTGAAAAGCCCAAATTTTGATAATAAGGTACTTATGTGGCCCACAAAGATGAAGTTACAAGCTAATGTTATTTAGCCGCACTAACTTCTATTTTATTACCTTGGAAGAACAAATTTTGATTTATTCTACATTTCTAAATATTCATCATCCTATACGATGACAGTTTCGTTCAAAAGTATTTCAACTAAAATGGCATGTTTTCTTTTACTTGTTTTACTTTCTTTAGTTGATTGAAGGCTGAAATTACTTTTCATTATTGTTTAGGAGTATAATAAATTTTGAAGCATTGAATTCAACACAAGTTTATGATATCTGTGAAATAACATCGTTACTTTTACACCTCATCCCAGATATTTGTAATCAATATAGGTTTAGAAATGTTACATTTTTTCAATACGTTAAAGTATATGTGTAGAGATGATTTGTGATATCATACTAAATTATTTTAATTATGAGCAGTTAAAATTCTGATATTTGTTACCATGTCAGGAATGTACAGTGAAATTTATAAGTTAGCATAAAAAGCCAAATAATATCGTGATTGAACAAGTTAAACTGAGAGCATTTCTTTGAGATGTTAAATTGAATAAAGACTTACAGTGTTGTGAGACGCTTTAAGCCACGAAAAGCTCCATCATCCACACTCGTGATCTTATTCTTGCTCAAGTCTCTGTTTAATTAAAAGAGATTATTTAAGGGGCTGCAAAATTCATCAAATAATAAATAAAAGTGTTGTGAAATAATTGTTACCCTCAAAAAATAATTCTAATGAAAAATAAAATATCATTTTTTTCAAAAACTTACATTTTCATCAAGAAGGAGTATTTGGCGAATGCATTGGACGGAATATTGCGGATTTGATTGTTTGACAAATTTCTAAAATAGAGTTTCATATATATTTAATAAATGTCGGGATATTTATAAATATTTATGCTACAATTTTTTTAGTTGTTGCTGTCAGATCCAAGGAAATAACACTCCAAAACATAGGGATGGTCAATCTTGGGAATCGAACCAATGCTCACTAAATCAGAAACACACGCCGTCTACCACTAAACCTGCTGCCGACATAATGCCTACTTCTTTTTAATGTTATAGTAATGATAATAAATGTACTTTATTGCCGAGTAATTCACCGAGCTCATATGTCATATAATTAAAAAAATGCTATTAAATGATGTTTAAGGAAATTTTGAATCAGCTTGAAAGTAAAGAATACAAGAACACCTTTTAATTTATATAAAAATACAATTAAATAAAACTTAGAAAAAAATTAAAAAAATTACTTGTTACATTTTTTTCTGGGTTTTCCTGTCGTTTAAAATAAAAAAAATTGAATTATAATAGTTTATTATCTATTAATTCACAGAGATGATATATTAAAAATTATACACCTTTCTCCATTATTTTACCCCCATATGTGCTTTATTCTTCTTCTTTTATGTTTGGAATATAGATTTTTCAATTGGCAAATATGATTGTGAAATTAAACTTTATTTTTATTATTACGAAAAATAATTCCACTAAATGAAGCTTAAAGAAAATATCAAGATTGAAATGTACACAAAGATAAGTGAGAACTATCTATTTGAGGGAAAATGTTAAGAAAGAGATAGCTCAGTAGTATTTCAATTCTCTTGAAATGTTCTAAGAAAAGGGATGCTTTCAAAGAAGTCACAACTCAAAGAAGTAACAATATTTGTCACTCCTAAAATAATGTTCAAAGGAGTATGACTGACAAATTAAAGATTATTTGGTTTGATCATTAGTAAATTGGTTAATTGGTTTCTTTGTTAGTTATTCAGTTAGTTAGTGTTAGAGTTATTGCTAAATTTTTCTATTAAATATTTAAGGTATTTTTTGTCACACTTTTGTCATGTCACTCCTTTGATTTGTCGTTTCTATGAATATACGTACTTTTATCATTCAGTATGCACAAAATGAAAACTTGATTAACTTCAGACAAAACAAACAGTGTATTTCATGATATGCCTTGAATAAATTTGTTTTAAAAATTGGAAATATTTTTTTGAGCCAAAAAATTTCGAAATATCACAAGTGAGTAATTGCATTGCGAAAAGTTTTCCACATTTTAAACATCTGTGCAAAGATCTTTTGATGTCATGATCTCTCTATATGTTGTGCATATTTTTAAAATGACAAATAAGATAGTAATCAATTACAATTGCAAGGCCCCAAGACTGTCCTGACTGTTATATACAAATACTATAATTAATCTTTAAGTAGATATCGATTTGAAAAGAACTTATGATAAAATTGAGTTAATTTTTTATAAAAGCTCTATTTATGTGGAAAGTAGACAAATATAGAAAAACAAGCTAAAAAATGATCTCCCATTTCAGAAGTTCAAATTGTTGAGAACATTATTTTCAAAAATGGAATTCAATAAAACAAATTTTGAAGTCAATTTACAGATGAACATTTGAAAAGTTTGTTTTGCAGTTCATACCACAAGAGTAAAAGTTGATAGTCATGAAATAAACAGAAATAAAAAAAGGCCAAATTTCATTTTATTTAAAATAAATTGATTCTTTGTTTCTGGTTTTTAAACCAGTAAATATTTTATATATTATATTTTATAATTTTATAGTAACTAGATCTAACTTTTACAATTCCGACTAGATAACGTTTACAAGTCCCAATTTTTCCCGCTTCTAAATAAACAGTAATACCAAATAAACAATTATTTAGTTAAAATTTAGCGTAAATCAATCAATAATAATGAAGGGAATCAATTGTATCGATGAATGCTAAAAAATATTTTGGGTGAAGAAGGTAACTTACATTTCAATTGTGTCCATAGGAAATGAAATGGGGATGTTGGAGAGATTTTTGGCCTTGCAATTGACAATGCCATTTTTGCAAGCACAGGACAAAGGACATCTTTCATCTACTTTGCATTCTCCATCAATCCTTGCCTCTTTGTGAAGGAAATCTTAAGTATTTTTTAGTAATAACAAAAATTCCACTTCTATACAAATGGTTCTTGCAAAATATTTTAATAAAGTTATGCAAAACACTGATTACTTAGGATAAATACGCTAAGTGATCTATTTGAAGCTGCTCTTTTTAGTGTTAGACCCTTTTCAAATTAGAAAAGATGGAAATATGATTGAAATATGCTTATTTACAAAATAATCGATCTTAAAATGAATAGTAACTTAATATATACTAATTATATTAGATTTACACTTTTGACTCAGAGAGAATAAATGTCAATAAATAAATAAAAAAAAATTAATTACCAAATGAAAATTACAAAAATGAATCAATTTTGAAAACTTTTTCTAAAATTTTTAAGTCAATAAAAGTTACAAAAGTTCATATTAAAGTCCGCTTTAACAGACCAAATATATAAACCTAAATTTCTTTTGAAAAACAAATTACTTTTTCTGAAAAATTTTAAAATTTTGAAAAAATGTTAAACATTAAATTTAAAAACAATTTTCAATTTCACTTAAAAAAAGGCCAAGCAGCTTCAAGTTCTGTTCAAAGAAGGAAACTATAATATGCTTTATATTTAATTATGTTTTTGCAGTTTGATGTATTATTTATAATTATATAAAAAAAAATAATAATAATTTCAGCAAAAAAGTTTAGTAGTTCTACAAAAAAGCTTAAATTCAATGATCTTTCTTTTAAAAGTAAAGAATTTTAAGAATTATATAATAAACATAGAAAAAAACTTTTTTGTAGAAATTTTTATTAATTCAAAATTTATTCGAATATAAAGCTAGAAGAATATTATATTTAGATCAGATACATAAAAGTTTTAGATTTCAATTTATTTTATGTTTTTTTTGTAAATTCTTGATTTTTTCCTAAATTCTTGATTTTTTCCTAAATTGCACATTTATTTAGGACAAAACTCAATTTGGATTATAATTTAGGTAATTTGCAGATTATGAAATTTTTGAATAAGTATGACTTTTATTAATTTTGTTAAAATCTAATTTTCAACAGAACTATTTCTTAGGGCTTTTAAAAAATTTGTATGTATAGTGGTACTTTTTAAAGTATTCATTTTTGTTCAAATTTAAAAAAAGTAAAAACTGATTATATAATTATTATTAATTATTAAAAATCTAGTTAATTGTAGTTAAAAATATGAATAATCAATCAAACCGTCTTTAAATCTTATCAATGCGCAAAAGAGAAAATCTTGTTACTGAAGGTGATTGGATAAAATATATTTCTATCTAAATATTACTGTAACATTTAAAACTTTCTTCCTTCAATTCAGCAATAACTTTACTTCGGGATCCATAAGGAAAAGTACATCTAGTATTTAAGCCAAGTTTAGGATTTTGTCGAAGAAATCTTCCGAGCCATTTAATTGAGCAGTCACAGATGAATGAATTACTCAATAGCTTTCTGAAGAAAAAATGTAGTTTATCAATGTGAAAAAAATTCTATAAAATAAACCGAAATTATTGCTTTAACCTATAACATTTTAAAAACACTATGTGCTTAGCATTTATAGTTACCTTATTTTCTATTTGAAATCAACAAATTTTACACAATTGAAAAACATAATAAAAAGAAAGAAAATATATTAATGAAAAAAATGTCTCTTATTTTGAATATAATTCTAGACTTTTAAGTTTCCAACTATAAGTTATTTCTGCTTATTTTTATAAATATAGATTATTATAAATGTTTCTATTTTTATTTTAAAGATTATTTAAATGAAAATGAATGCTAAAACTTGTGGGTCGTTTGTTGGATCTAACAAGTTTGATTTAGATGATCAATCGTTGGATTGTATAGCGTTGTATAAAAAGATTAATATTATTTTGAAAAAATTAAAAACAACATCAAAAAGATCATTTACTTTTCAAAAATTGACATAGGAAACTTTTCAAAGTAAATTTTAAAGATATCTTGAAAAAAACTTACAAAACTTTAAGGTGCGTCACATGTTCAAAGATGTTTTCTGGTAAGCTAACCAAATTGTTGTTATTCAAAGTTCTACATAAAAAATGTAA
Organism: Nectonema munidae; assembly: GCA_030549495.1. Lineage (NCBI taxonomy): Eukaryota > Metazoa > Nematomorpha > Nectonematoida > Nectonematidae > Nectonema > Nectonema munidae. The sequence continues at coordinate 503,651 of JAUIRK010000926.1, forward strand.
ACAATTTTTTTAATAATTGGAGGAGGAACATCTAGAATAAATTTATTCAAAATGATCATCTCTAAAAAAAATTTTGATAAACGTATAAAAAGTGTCCTAGAATTTTACTAATAAATGTATAAAATAAAGTTCTAAAATTTGTTAACTTTAGATATTTAAATCAGATAAGTATAGGCATAAATCGAGAAACTTTAGTATCTAAAATTGTGCTACTACTTTTTTTACTAAATGACCTAGCGAGCTTAAACACTTTATAAATTCTTGTATTCTGATTGCTGAATTTAGCGAAAAAATGGAGTTTTAGAGAAAATGGAGGAGCTACTTTTACTACGTATTATAATAAATTTATTGATATTATAGTAAATTTGTCACCCTATTCCTACACTATTAAAAAGTTTTTTATACATGAAATAGTAAATCTTCCGTTTTTTGTGTATTCAACTATGCTCAAGGCTTCTAATAGTACATTTTTATAGTCTTCATGTTTTTTTGAAAAACTAAATTTCAATTTTCAATATCTTTTTTGCATAAAAATGTTGGTGAAGTTAATTTCAGATGAAAAATCCGTATTTATGAAGTTAATTTCAGTGAAAAATCTATAAATCTAGTACTTTTCGGATACTAATATTTGGATACATAAACAAAAATTCAATTTTTTTTTTAAAAGTTCAAATTTTCTAGTTTTTTTTTTAAATAAATTTTTCAGCAATTTTATTAATTCCACTTAAAATGAAAAAAAAATTTATTTCACTTGTCCAAAATAATTTTCAATTCTATACTAAAACATTATAAATTAATTTATTTCATAAATTGATTAAATTATATGAATTAATATGTACGTGGACATTGCCGCCAATTAAATGCAATCATTTAATATAAAGTAATTTATAATAATTTCCATTATGACCATGAGTAAGATTATCACGGGATATAATTTCTACTAAAAGTTAAAAAAAAGTTTACTACTAATATCTTTTTAGATAGTAATTGGAATCTATATTTACTAAAAATTAACTTTACTATTTTATTACTATACAACTGGTAATATTACTACTTATATTTTTATATGAAATTTCAGAAAAGAAAAATTCCTTAAATCACAACTTTCAAAAAAAATTTAAGAATTAAAAAACTTTTAAACAAAAATTGTAAAAAAATTTTTTTATTAATTAATTTTATTTTTTACACCAAATTCGGTATAATTTCACATTGAAAAGATCCAATTGATATTTCAATATTCTTTCTTTGCTTTGTTTCCCATGTTCTTCAAATTTTTTCATTTTGTTATTTACTTTATATAATAAATTTTAAAAATGATTACTAAAAAATTTCTACACCATTGTATAAAGTATCAAAGCATTATTTATTTTTGTGTGCGTCAATCTTATCATTGACAAGTGTTTTCACTCCATTCCTATAATAAGCATGTTAACAAAAAAATTTTACATAAATAATGTTAAACTATATGTTATGTTAAAAAAACTAAATATAATGGTTAAAAGTATATTTATCATTATACTAACTTGATTTATTTGTTAAATGAGCAAAACTTACAGCAATTGCAGAGACTTCAGATCTTTGAGTGACGTTTTATCCAGGCATGAAATTTGATTTTTGTCTAATCTTCTAAAAAATGCATATAATATGGATGTATACATTTACATACATATAAATTATTTAAAATAGATTAATATAATTATTATTAATTAATAATTACACTCAAAATAAAAAGGTAATTTCACAACTATAGAAGTCAATAAAAAGTGGTAAAATAGAAATATTTGAAAGATCAGAGGGGAAATTCGTAATTAAGAGGTCTAAAATACTTTCTCTTCCAGAATAGTCTAATCTAGTAGCATCATGAATTAATTGGAACAAGTTGTTTGAAGCTAGGTACTCTACAAACTTCATAGCAGAAGAATTATTTCTAGCGTTGTAAACTTTTGAGTTCGAAGGAATAGAATGATAGTTAAAATCTCCAATGAAAATTATAGTAAATTTAGGAAACAAGTCAATGAGGGTAGAAAAGAGACTAAGTATTTCATGAGTAGAACAAACCATACAGCAAACGATGAAGTTTTTGCCATTATTTTCAATCTCTAAAGTAATGTATTCAATGTAGGAAGGAACAAAGGGAGATACAGCTGTGACTTTTAAAAATGGTTTAAAATAAGCAATGATTCCTCTAGTTTTAGAAGCATGATTAGTTACTTGATCAAAATTGTTGAGCATTGAAAAACTGCACAGATTATAGGTGGAGCAGAGTGGCGGAAATGAACCTGTATTTTTTGGAAGAACTTCGGTAATAAAAATCAAATCACAATTTGTTTTGTCTATTACCAAAGAAAGTTCAGTCATTTTGGGAAGAATTGATTAAAATTGGTATAGAATACAGATAAAATATTTCGAGAAATTTCTTTATGTTGACTTGAAGTGAAAGTTGATTGTTTTAACTTGTAGGTTCTGTTGATTCGTTGGTGGCAAGTAGTGTTGGATGAACATTTTTTTTTCTTGATGACACGTAAGTCGTTTAAAGAACTACCTCTTAATAAATATATTATTGATTCATCTTTGTTTTCTTTATTCAATGTTTTCACTTGAACTCTTAACTTGTTCACTTTTTTACGTTATTCAGGATTAAGAATCTTTTGAAATGAAGATCTTTTGAAATTGTCTAGAGCTTTTTTCAAGTATGTAGGAACTTACAACCAAGTTCTTGTCAAAGTAGTACTCGTAAGTAATTTGAAGAGGTCTTTTAACATTTTCCACCTTTTTATTTTAGCAAGTCTGGTCAGATTTGTTACTTTTATTTGACAAATAGATAGGTGTCTATCGAACAGCTCTTGAACAAATTGGGCGTCATTAATTTTTTTACCCTCATTGTTATACTCTTCAACACCATGAATTATCTGATTGGCTTTACGTCGTTCTATGTCTAGCTCAGTGGCACGTTGGCTCGATAGCGTATCTCTAAGTATTTGCCGAAAATCTTGTGGAGGAGGGGAGGTTGAAGATTTCTGAGTAGAATTAGATATTTTCATTCATTTTGCTATGAGACAGTTCAATCGTGTTTGCAAGATGTTTATTTTGGTCAAAGACCTCCGTCATTCCTGTAGAAAGAACTTCATTTATTTTCTTAATATGCTTTTCATTGTTCTTTTTGAAAGAGGTAATATCTTCGTTAATTTTATTAATGACTTTTTGCAGCGTAGGTATAGCATCTTTCCTACAAGCCGTACAAAACCAACGGATACCACATCCGTTAAATTTTTCAATTAAGTTACCGATATGCTTCGATATACTTTAGCATGTGTAGCACATCCAATTAAAGCATGAGCTGCATTTCATCATTTCATTAGATTTACTTTCACAATTGAGAGAGAGAGAGAGAGAAAGTTTATTGAAAATACAAACAATTAAAAAATGAGAATGCTTGCAAAATAACATCGAGAAAAAAATATATATAGAGAACAAACAAGATATAAATTTATTTTTATATATATTCTCCATGTTGAGACATATAAAATTATTAGAAAAAAAAATGAAAGTATAAACAAAATTGTGCAATACAAAAGGCCAGGAGCCGCTTTTATGCTGTTGCACTACGATCAGAAGCAATACAAAATTTTAACATTACAAACAATACTTTGAAAATAGGATAAATTAGAACAAAACATTAATCAAGACATAAAATATCCAAGTTTTAAGTTACCAGTCTTATTAAATGTTACATAAAAAACAATTATTTATTACACATTGTACTTCATAATTTTTAGGCTTAATAAATCGATTAGATAAAAACAATTGAAACATATCCATTCATGATTAACACAGATATTAGGACTTACAAGAGAACTTTTTGAGGTACTAGACTTAGATTTCATTAGAATAAATTGTAAGAAAATGTATTTGAAAACTAAATTTTTTCGAAATGTGTATTGGAAACTAAACTTTTCAAATAGCCGCCATTTTTAAATGAGTAAAAATATTTTTATAAAAAAAAGAATTAAGCAAGATCTCTGAAGAATTTGGTTTGGATAGTAATGATTCCATTTAACATCTGCCTCTGTGAGAGCAAAGTTATCTTCACTGTTCTCATGTCCTGATTTGCTTATTTCTTCCTGTGCTGGTGCAATAGGAAATAAAAGGTCAGGTGAATTTTTCTCAATTCAACGATTCGAAGGGCCTTCTTAACTTGATCCCAAATTTAGCATGGCAAAATGTGTTTGTAAGCTTTAAGCATTTTAGATGCTCTCACAAATCTTCCTTGCTCTTGTTCTAACCAATTGAGCACGCACATTGCAAAATGGATATGAAGAAGGCTTGAATCCTCATGATGCCATTGAACTTGTTGTTTCCTAGCGAGTTAATGAAATTTCAAACTAAACTAACTTTTCTTTTTTGAAATTATTTGAAACGGGTACTTGAGTGAAAAAGGCAACTTTTAAAAATCATTATCTTAACCACAAAAGCAAAGTTAAGGAATCAAAATGATTTCTTTTCAAGTAATTTATTTACAAAGAACTGACAAATTATGGTTCTGAACCAGGAAAAAAGTAAAAATGAAATTTTGTGAACAAAGTGATTTTGATGTAGAGTGTAGACTAAAAGTGCTCCAAACTAATTTTATATTAATAATTTGATAACTTTTTCTACTTCTTGTAAAGATACAATTATTTCATGCATTAAATTTCAAAGAGTAAAAAATAAAAGATAAAAACCAGAACGAAATTTTATTTATAAAAAGTATACAAAACCATTTCAAATAGAGGAAATTTCCTTTCCAAAAGGTAAAAAAATTCTCACTATTTGAATGAAGTAAAAATATAATCTTTAATTTTGCTAAAAATTAATATTTTAGTATTAATAAAATTTAACAGTTTTTATACTTGGATAAAATAAAAATATTAGTTAATAATTCGTAAAAAAAATCTTATTCCCATAAAAAACTATGTAGCATGACACGAGTTATAACGAATATTGTTATCTTGAAATTTGGTCATTCTATGATGGAGTTGGCGTATAGCATTGCTGTTGAATATGGGAAAAATAAATTTTACATTATAAATTTTGCAAAACTTACAGATTTATCACTTTTTCCAAGTTCTTCAGCAAATTTTTGCTGATATGTGTGATGTGATTGTGACTGATATCTCTAAAAACAAAAAAAAAATATTACTGAAAGATAAATCAAATATTTTACCAAAAACGTTAAAGGCTCAATTATTTTTATTAAATTTTTATCTTTCCCCTATTCAAATGCGAAAAGAGAAGGAAAATTTTAAGATAAAAAATTTATTTGTTTATGGATAAAAAAGGATTTGAATTAATGAAGTTGGGATTAACTAGGATTGACTGTAAACCCAAACTGAGTATTAAAAATGATTTATAAACAAATTTTCACATAAAATGAAAAAAAAAAATTTTAAGCAATCGTGAGTGAAAGAAGTTGCTAAAATTGATTATAAAGATCGCATCATATCATATAAACACAAAAATTCTTTGAATGATATGGAAAAACAAAATATTTTTAAAAACTTTAAACTTATAATTGGTTTATCATTTCTACTTTTATCAATATTTCGCTGTTTTAATGAGTTAATTATAAATATTGGGAGTCCAAAAATTTTTAAAGTTTATAAGTTTTTTATGCCAAGTTTGTTTAGTGTTTGCTTTAATATAAAAATTTTTGCCTAATTATAACCATAATAACTTGTATTAGATTAATGGCCTTAAGCAAGTGGGGAAAGTATTCTGTTGATTGTTCATCTCTTTTTGCTTCATTATATATCCTAGAATGAGACAAGACGAAGATGGCTCATATGCCTTGATACTTTATCAAATGACCTTATGAATTAAGCCGAATTTAAAAATTACCAAGAAAAAACACAAAGAAAAGAAAAAGAATATCAAATGAAAGTTTTTAAAGAAGGATAAAAATGTGTAGGATTTATAAAGGTGTAAAAGGTAGAAACACTAAACACAAGTCTAATGAAAAAGTTACGAATAATAAAGGACGCTTAAATATGATATATCATTGATGAGACTGAAATTTTACTAGCATTATCAGTGTAGTATTACAATACTATTATAACATGTATATTCTTTATATTTAAAATTTCAATTTAGCGTAAAGCTTGGTATTCTGTTCTTTGGAATGCGAAGCTTCCATCAAATTCATGAGAGTGGTTACAAAATTGGGTAAGAGAAGCTAGGAATCTTTGAAGAAAATATAAAAGTGATCTTACAATCTGTACAAATTCTTCAATCCTACAAAGATTGTATCAGATAAACTTTTCAATTGATTGTTGTTCAGGCGTCTAAGTATAATGAAAAAAATGTTAAAGAATGAATGAAATATTTTCATAAAGTTGTATAGTTAAAGAAAACCTTTAATACAATTAATATAAACTTTGTTAAGTTAAACAATGATTAAAACTAAGTAAACCCACATAAATCAGAAGTTAACCTTATCCAGGCTTTATATATGTCAACTCTTGTATCAGTAAGTTGCTAAATTAAAAGCAAACAAGAGGCTAATCAATTTCACACCCTATTCTATAGTATTTAAATGTAAGAAATTACACCCTCAAATTCTCTCTCGATATTATCTTTACTTAAAATGAAAGAAATCTGGAATATCTGTTGATGAAGTAAATATAATCATTATTCTAAAAATTGAGGTTATTTAAATCCAAAAAAAATGTTACAAACAAGCTAAACATTTAAAAAATATGAAAGAGCATAAAATAGCATTTGAAAGTTAATAAAAGAGAAGTAAAAAATATATTTCTTGAATGTTATCTTATTTTTGAAAAATCTTGGCCGAGTTAATTTAGAAAAATATTGAACTGCTTTAGAAGTATATTTCTGATTAATCAAAATTTTGATTGACATTTTTAAAAAGTAGCCATGATTATTGAAAAAATTAAATATATAAAGTGTTATGCGCTCTAAACTGTATATAATTATAAATTTTCAAGGTAGCATATAATATGGATCCTAAAGTATAAGGTTAAACAGATAATGTCAAAATCTTGCTGAAAAATTTTAATTTTTTATTTTAATTGACAGTTTTGGACATGAAAGGGTCATTCAACTACCATGAAATGGTATCAAAAGATGCAGCTAGCGATTTTAGGAAAAGTCACAAAATTTGAAGGGATATGATTCAGCCAATTTTGTACAATTAATTTTTTAGTGAAGAAAACGCCCCCCTCCCCCAGCACTAATAGGGAAAATGAAAATTTTCCGTGAGTTTTATTTTCGCGAATCATAAACTTCTCGCGAATTTCGCAAAAATTACTTGATTTACAGTATAATCAATACATGCTTTCTAACGCTGTATTCATTCTCCACAAAACACAAATTATAATTTCCAAATCTTAAATTATACAATTTCCAAAGTAGTCATTTCATTCCATGAGAAGAAAAACGATTTATTAAGTATATATTGGTCAAATTTCTTTCTTATAGAAATTAAAACGCAATAGGCTTACATCTTTTAGGTATATAAGCCTCTTTGTGTTCATAAATCAAATTAGCTTTGTTAGCCGAAAGTCAAACATTGAACGCAAACGTAGTAACCTTTAGAAATGAAAAATTTAATAATTATCAAATTTTCTAATTTTGATGCGCGTTTTTTAGACGTCCCAAATTTATAATTTTACAAATCTCAAGAAAAAAACTTTAGATTTTTTTAATAAAACTTTTATTTTTTTACATTGTTATTAAATTTAAGTTCCAAATAATTGGTAGTGGTTTATTGACCGGTGCATTCACAAATGAAGGAATACTCCAAAAATACAAGTTGAATATATTTTCTTTGTTAAAATGTTTTTAGACGTATTTTGAGACCATTTTAAAATTTCAACTTAAAAACAAATTTACTTTTAAAGCAGACTATTTTTATTTCTTGAAATACTGCCGTCACACTGATCCTGAAAGTGCCAAAATCTGTTGTATCAAAAGGTATAGATTTGCAGCAAAAGTTACCGCTTATTTGTAAAGAGTGCTATGGAAACACCAGTTACACATTTTTATTATAAGCAGCCAGGGGTGCGAACGATTCAGGTCTCAAGCCGTTCCATATGGACATCATCTCTTGCTAAATGTTTGGAAATGTAAGCATAGCCTTCATTTCCGCCCTTCCCAAAGAATAAGACTCATTTTGAGTTAGGTTAATTACTATCTTTAATATACTTAAATAAATGAAAATAAAAGAAGGAAATAATGAACTTTTGCGTTTATTTAAAAAAACGGGACAACTTTCAAATTTTGATGTCTTTCTTGACATCATCTCCTAGAAAAAGGAGGCAGAAGGAAAAAGAAAGTGAAGAATGGAGGGAAAATGAATAGGTAATTGCGGAATAATAATAAACCGCAAAGGAAAACTTTGTTGCTGCAACCATAACCTGCGGCATAATTTCAATTTTTAAGATAAACACCAACGTTTATTATTTTCTTCTTTTTATTTCATTAAATAAATCATGGATTCCTTCAATCATTTTTTAATAATTTAATGAAAATAAAATTTTGTAATTTATTATAATTATGAAATTTTTATAATTAAAAAAATTTATTGAACAATAAAAAAAATACGTAAGCAACCACCTAAGCAACTTTAGGACTAAAAAGGCCCTTCACCTTTATCAACGTGTGGCCTGATCCAGAAAATGGAGTTTTATATATAAAAAAAGGTGTGGCTAGCGTTATTGGAAGACAAATGATGCTCTCTCTAGGCTTGTTGGTGAACGTGACAAAAAGTAATTTCTCTCTCCTCCTTCATTTTAAAATTTCTACTCAATGCGCAGATAACAACATACTTTAAAATGAGACACTTCTCTAAACTTTAATATATTTTAAAGATTAATCCTCTACTTTCTTTCTCAATGCAATTTTGTAAAAGTAAAGCAAAACTATTTAGTATTAATAGTATATATATACCATCGGCATAAACTTATTATTATCTCTTTAAATGTTATTTCAGCATATAGCAAGTATTTTTAGCAAAGTTTAAATAAAAACAATTCTAGCTATACAGATTGAGCTACTTTCACACACAAAGATTATTATCTTATATGGACGACAGCTTAGTTTGAAAGATAATAATAGTTAAATGCTATCTCTGAAGGAATGTTAAAGCAAATAAAAGGGAACTTGTTATCATAGTACAGAGGGGTGGCCAGGAATTTGGTTCTAGGACAATTGTAAACAAATGAAAGAAACATTATTATTATTGAAAAAAAAATGTTAAACTAAAAATATGAAAAATATTTAAAAATAAGAAAAAATTATTAAAATATAATTTCAAATTTTGAGGCATACAATCCAATAATAATATAATTAATTACATCAGATACACTAATTCTAAAATCAATAACATCACAAACCCTATCTTCAAAATTAAACGCATAAAAAAACTAACTCTAAGATTAATCAAATATTTATAAAGATTACATTTATTAAATATATCAGCATCATCCAGGGGGGGGGGGGGCAATAGTTTGGTTAACACACATATGTATAATGTGTATATTAACTGATCTAATCATTATAGTTAAGGGATAATTTAAGATTATTTCGTGGTGTATTTTAATGTAACAGTATTATTCTAAACTTCTTTCACTTCGAAGCGTGTCTACAATTTGTAGACTAATATCGGTTGAAGCACATTGTTGAGTGTTAGTAATCATAAGTTAATCGAATTAACTTAATCTGAAAAGAATTACACACATCATTATCATATTTTAAAGAGGTCACATAAAACATAGATCTAAACATTAGATATATTTATACACAGATTAGATGTATTAGTGTGTGAGTTGGAGATCCACATTCAAGAGGAATATATGCATTTGATTGGAAATATTACACTGATGCGAAATGTGTAATCGTTTCGAATATACTTCTTATAGATGGAACAATCAATATCACTGCGAAGCGGTAGCAATCAATAGTGATTGTGATTACTGTCTATAAATTTGCTATAAAAATTGATATTATTATTAAACTAATTAATTTGTCATAATTAAAATTTTTCACCATTTTTAGTTGAGACGAGCCGGAAAAAATATGGATATATTTTGAAGAAAATAGTAAACAAATGTTGCATCTTGTATAAATCTAAGAATTGTTTTTCAAATCAATAAATAATTACCCAAATTGAAGAAAATCTTCCATTGATAATAATGAATGAAAAAGAGCAAGAATTAGTGATTCTTCAAAAGTTTATAGCATTTCGTCTATACATCAACATTTGCTTTCTAATGAACTATGTAGAAGTACTTATGATATCAATAATTTTGTTATTTTAAAAAATTGTTTACTTATAAATTATTAACATATTTTTTTATTTGTTAATTGTATTGTAATAATTCTTAATTATTAATTTATATAAATCGTTCTTTGTATTTAGTTGACAAGAAAAGATGAAAGACATGTCTCCTAATAAAGTTTCTCTCTTTTGATTGCTTTATATATTCAATAACTCGTATATATAATTGTGTAAGCAAATCAAAATATTTAGATTGAATTTTAGCCAATCAGATTCGAGATTTTGGCGCAGTTGATTTGAATATTTAAAAAATGTTGAAAATAATTGTTTCGATTCTAGCGTGATTTAATTGATTGAAACGAAGTATTATTCATAATTTTTATCCAATCAGATCAAAGAGGTTGTGTACTCCCCTTTCCCATGACAAAAAACTCAAACTTAAAAAATTCAAATTAAAAAAACTAAAAAGTTTGAAGAATTATTTTTCACTTTCTCTTTGCTATGTGAAATGATGATGGGAGATAGAGTTATCTGAAATATTTGTATGAATACAATTTTACTCTAATGTCAAATTATTTCCAAAAAATGCTCAACATTTTTATATGTCAAATTTTTCGATGGCAAAATGCATTCCCTATTTGTTCCGATACAGTCAATTTTTTACGGCAGATAGCCTAGTAGTAGGAGTGTAAGATCTGAATCCAGATGGTCTAGGTTCGATTCCGAATTATGACTATACTTCAATCGGTCCAGCTATGGAAGATTATTATTCTCTTGGATGCGATACCGACAATAAAAAAATAAAAAAAAATACATTTTTAGTAGCCTATATAACATATTTATTTAAGCAAAATTGAGGCTGATGCCTGTAAGGTTTGGATCTTGAAATTGAGAAAAATAATACAATCTCCTAGACTGCCAAACTGCATCCAGTTTGTTTTTAAAGTCATTCAACGTAGTAGAATTCACAACTTCACTGGGCAAAGAATTCCAATCTTCAAAAGCTCTTTGTGTGAGAAATGTTTGGCGCTACTTGTTCTGGAAACTTTCAGCTTTAAATTTGAAGCAATGCGATCTAGAAATTCTTGTTGAAAAGCCAGGCAGGACACCTTTTTTTATTATCATTTCTCTTTATTATATAATAAAGTGAAGGTAACTTCAAAACTTTCATTCTTTCAGAATAAGGAAAATTTCTCATAGCAGGTAAACTTTTTGTGAAGTTTTTTTGAATTTTTTCAATTTTCTTGACATTACTCTAAGAGCAATGCTCATAAATCACATTTACGTATTCAAGAATTGGTCTTGTCAAGGACTTGAAAAGGTGTACAGCAATTTCACTGTTTGATATTACAAAAGTATTTTTCACCATATGTATCGTTGAGTATGCCTTTTTCAAAACTTTTGAAACATGGAGATTAAAATTCAGCTTTGAGTCGATTATATTAACCCCAAGTCATTGTGTTCATGAACTTTAGACAAAGTCACACCACCTAAAAAGAATTGATCAGAATTTGGTTTTCCAATTTGAAGATGCGCTTGGAAATTTATATGTCTCTATTAATTATTTTGACCAAGACAATACCGTGAAAATAACAAGGATTTTAATTTTGTTTATTTAATGCTTAATTTCAAATATTCAAATATTAATTTCCAGTGTATCAATATCTTTTATTAGGCTTTCATCGAAAGGTCAATTTCTATGCGTGATAATATTTTCCAACGTTTATGATTCCTTATGTTAATCAAAGATAAATTGAAAGCACACAAACTTGATTAGTTAACCAGATACAAGGTCAGGAGAAATTAAAATATTAATCCAATAATTCATGTCGAAATATGAATCGAATAGATTTTTGTTAATAAAATTAAAATATGATTAAAGTGAATTGTTGGATAGATTGAATGATATTATATATTCAACTCTTTGGATAATATGGTATATAATATTTTTGTGTTTCTCATATACAGCATTCGAAGTTGCTTGAAATTTCTATTATATGGTTAATAATAATTTGTTACGTGGTTGAAATGTAACATCGCATGGTTTCGATCGCATAGAGTGGGACAGTTTTTATGGTGACAATTTTCAATGTTATAAATATTACAGTGGGGGATCCAGAAATCTTTTGTGGGCGGTATACTAATATTATCAAAATATTTTACACATTTTATTAGGGAAGAAATTTGAAAACGTATGTAAAATAAATGATTAAAATTATATTACAAAGTCTTTTCTTCTTTCTTTTTGCTTTGAAAATCGATCAATGACTTCATCAATTTTGATTTCTATTTTAGGGTGGACTCCAACCTTAATTTTTCTTGAATAGATTGCTGGTGGGGGGGGGGGGGGGGGGGGGGTATGCATCCCCCTATCCCCCCTCTCGGTCCATCCCTGAAATATCAGTCTTATTTTTCACTTGGTTGAAAGAACATTGGCCGAAATTTTGCATAAGCGAAATGATAGATAATATTTTATTGATTCCAATTTAGCTAAAATTTATATTAAGGATTTAAAGAATGAGTATTCCGCAAGTATATATGGATAACCAAACTCCATGAAATCCGTTCATACAAAACTCTCTTAGGACATAGTTATAAATATTTACGTCTGTAAAAAATTATAAATATATCATTTATATTAGTAAGACAAAATTTTTTATCAACTCGAAAAATAATATAGACTTAGATTTTAGAATAATTCTCACTTTCGTTTCATTATAATTTTTGATCAATTCTGAAATTTAAATTCTTCCACAATACTTAAAGATTTCTAATTGTGAGGATGTTAAAATGAAAATACTTAAATCCATTTCTAGTTATTACAATTTTTTAGACAAATCTAGATAAAGTTTTATAGTTTTAAAAGGGTCTGACTTTTTTATGTAATCCTTGGCAATCACACATATTTTGTCGCGATCCCTCTAATTTTGTCACAATTGCTCTAAATGTTGTCGCAATTCCCCTAAATGTTGTCGCAATTCCTCCAAATTTCGTCGCAATCCCCTAAATTTTGTCGCAATTCCTCTAATTTTTGTCGCAATTCCCCTAAATTTTGTCGCAATTCCCTTAAATTTTGTCGCAAATCCCCTAATTTTCTTGCTATTCTTTACAATCACGTAAATTTTTTTGTAATTTAACAAATTTATTCCAAATTTTCAAGTGAAAGTTTTTAAAGATTTTTAAGACTAAGAAGATTTTGATGAATTGCATCAAATTTTAGATTAAAATGCAATTTTTTCAAATTTTAGTATTTAGGTTGAAATTAAAAAGAGTAAAATTAAAAAAAAGATTTAAAAAGACAGAAAAATGTGGCAGATTACAAAAAATAGGGGATTAGAACAAAATTCAACAGGTTCAGGGTAATTGCAGCAAAAAAGTATAATTAAAAGAAGGATTACGTAAGAATGAGACAAATTTTATAGATTACAAAAATGGTAAGGGATGGAGACAAATACGGGAGATTTCGACAAAATTTTAGCGGATTGCGCAAAATTAGAATGATGATTGCATATAAATTCAGACACCTATTAAAAAAAATAAATTTAATGATTTATACTACATTTAAATATATAATAACCTTCAGTTGTTTTAAAATTTTGAAATTTTCCAAAATTATCATCATTTCTAAAAACACTTAAAAAAATTTTAGGGAATTCTGTGTTTTTGTCTCTTCGTGACGGCGCCAGAACTTTTTGGGACTTGGGGAATTACGCGTCTAATTTCAAATAAAGATTATATTTGCAAATGTGTCGCATTTATCAATTGATGACTGCGATTTTATTGACTTTAAGGAGAAAAACGAGAAGAAAAAGAGTTAACAAAACAGAGATATTTAATATGACGGAAAAAATGGAACCTTTCCATACAATGACAAAAAAGAGACATATAGCAATATTAAATATAAGCGTGGATAAACAAAAGGTCTTAAAGCCGCTTGTTTGATTAACCATATACAATATTTGCCAAAAATATTGAAAACTTCTCCTCCATATCAATAGTTTTGAGCGTTATTTACATTCAAAATCAATATCATTTGACATAAATATGCATAGTTATGCTTTTTATGCTCTTGTCCATTTCTTATCAATTAGAAAATCTAATTAAAAATCAATACTAATGATAGGACAGTGTTCTTCTTTTTATATTGATCTTTTATGATTTAAGATTATAAAGAGTATATCATAGACTTTCGCTACTAAAAATGTTTTGATTAGCTTTGATATATTTAGTGTTACGATATAATATAATTTATCGAAATCTTTTTATCTTTGCTCCCAAACAATATATTACTGCAGGAAGGGCCTATAGAGGTACCTTTCAAACGCAATACAGCAAAAATATATTTATCTTCATTCGCTATCCAAGTATTTAATTATTTTATGAAATAAAATTGAAAGAATTTTTCCTCAGTTCACAAAATACTAGCACATTTCATCTTCAACAATTTTGCTATTTTAAAAATTACATTTCCGACACACTTGCCAACAGTTTAGAGTCTTTATCAGGGGATTTTCCCTCGTTTTTTAAAACGAAAGTGAGGCTTATAATTTGCACACCTTATTTTATGCAATATTATTAGTATATTTTATTTATATAATGTTTCATAAGTTATATTCATCGTAAAAATAATAATAACTATTATAGTTTTATTGAAATTTGGGATAGTTTTTTTAGTAGTTGGAAAAATAATCTTTCATAGCTGGGCAGATGGTAAGGATAGTCACAATCGGGAATCCAAACGAGACCATCTACAATCTATATGAAGACCCTACGCTCCTACCACTAGGCCAACTGCCGACTTTAATAGTTGTATTCATTTAGCTGAGAGGTGTCCAAACTTTTTTCACCGCGGGGCGAATTCTTGAAAAATACATCAATGCCCGGCTATTCATAAGTAAAGTACATCTTGATTCTTCTGGTTTATTAAAAAGCAACATAAAGTAATTCGCTTATACCACTGCTATTAATTAAAGGAATTTCTATAATTTTTAGAAACTAGAAAATGAACTGGATTAGATTTTTTGATGTTACAACACATTTAACCCATTTAGGACCAATGTTCCTATTTTGAAACATAAGTAATTTCATCTTCGTCTGCTTTTTTCAATGACTTTGAATATAAATCGTCTGCATTTTTTTAGATATCGTCTGCTTTGCTTGGTCTTAAATGTGTTAAGATAGATTTATGAACAAATAACATTTGCAAATTTATTAACGTGACTTTGAAATAAATGGAAGTTAATTCTATTTTCAGAAAGGAATCATCAAAAAATCAACTAATAAAATTTCAAAATTTTTTTTTTATCAAAATATTTTTTTTGGAAAATTTGTGAAGCATAATTTTTCATTATTAAACTGATGTTTCTATGGTTAAGCCACAGCATAAAGCCAATGATGAGAAGAAAGTAGAGTCTGAATATCAAGATTTTTTTGTTTTTTACATTTACATAAGGAAATTGGCAAAGATGTACTACTTTAAGGCTACGTTTTATGTCCTAGAACCATATTCTAATATTTTTTTAAAAACCCCCGCGGGTTACTCATAATTAAAATGCGGGACGCAGTTGGTCCGCGGACGCTAGATTGGACACCCCTGATTTAGTTTAATATGGTGCTTAAATTTATAAGTTGTTAGACCCAATAAAATTTATTAAAAATTAAAAAAAAATAATATTAAGAGTACAAAAGTGTGTATTGACAGAGTATAATATATTTTGTATATAATTTTTTTATAAAAAAATAAAAACAGCTTTAAGCTTATTCAACTATTTTTATTATAATGGAAGCATGCATTTAACATGTGTCGTCTATAGGTTCAAATTCAAAACATGTTGTGTTCATCTATGTTGTGATGTTAGTATGATTGTTTGGCGTTCACTTACAAACTTTTTTACCATATGGAAAATTCTTTTGTAATCAGCCTTTGAGTTTGGAATAGATTTTTACAATTTTTCTAAAATCGGGACTTTGACTAAAATTTTTATCCCGAAATCAGGAATCGGATTGAAGTGTGAAAATCGGTATAATCCCACCAAAATGGGGATGGATGGCGATATGTATGCGTTTTATAATATATAAGGTTTTGCTGAATTTTGTAGTTATCGTAATTAGAATTGTTTACCAATTCCAAGGCATAATGCGCGTCACTCGTGAAGGAATTTCAGAAAAGAAGGCCGGGTTCAAAGTCGATGTCTTTAAGTATAGAAGTCATGGATTTAGTCAAGCTTACTCAAATCTCAAACAAGCTTGCGAGATTCATAAAGATAAGATGTAAGAAGGAGAAATATCTAACAGGAACAATATTTCTTTTTAAAAATCGCCTATATATTTTTGTTTTCAATCTGAAAGCTGTGTTGCATATTTTTTTTAGGATTTTTCTTGTACTATACTATTAACTATTTATAATCATAACCACAAAATTAGGCGAATGAAAATTTTTTTGAAGTGAAATGAGTATAAATGCTCAGATTTTCGTAAACATGCTATATGTGTCTCTATATAAACAAAATGTTTACCTTGAAATTTTTAAAAGCAATAATTCTAATAGCATTAATTTGATTTATCTTATCAGAATACTTTAATATTTTATTTTCTTATCATCTCAAATAGCTTTAACTTCATTAATATTATTCCTTCTTTTCACTTCGTTCAATGAAGACAAAGGTAAGATTCATATTCTTAGACTAATCTAATTTCTTTTGGCTTTTATCTCTTGAATTTAATTCCAAATATAAAATTATCGAGTATTATTTATTCCCATCCTTTATCGGGATATAATTTTTCCTCATATTGATAATATTTTTTTGAAAAAGGAAAAATTTTATGTTTTAAAGAAAAATTTGTTCACATAAAAATCAATATAGGATTAATTATTTATAAATTATGAAGTATTAATGCATATTTATTTTATAACAAATCAAATAACATGTCATCACTATTATATGGATTTGATTTGTGAATTTTTCTAAAGTTCTCACGTCTAAATGCTAGCTAATTAGCTTTATTTCTCGAATAACATATGTGACAATACTCTATTATATTTAATTTTATATCCAACATTGTACATAAATAACACACAGTTAGTTTATTGCGTAATTGGGGAGACGGTGTGTGAGAAACGATATCCGGTATATAAGTAGTAAAATCTTTTCGTGTTAATGGCAAAGTAATGACATAACATATGTGATCTGTAAAGAACACGTGGGGACACAAATAACGACATTGTAGAACACACAACAGAGAACTCTGCATCGAGTTTGTGCGTTTCATAGTGACACGCACAGCTTTCCTGTTTACCGGATCCAGATAATCGAGTCTGGCTGAATATACCACATTAGTAAGAAATACAGTAACAATATTCACAAGATAAGAAATGTGATAAAAGAAAATAATTTTTACAATCTTTGCAGTGAAACCAAATCTCTGAAGGCATCTGAGTGAATTGCGCGAATTTTGTTGTTCGATAACTGTCTGTAAAAAGAACAAAGGGAGAAAGAGTTAGTACTAGTTATGCCACAACGCCGAATCGAACTCTAATGTCTACAGTTCGCTTTATCTGTCAACAGATCTGCCAACTGACAAGGTGAAAAATATATGCGGTAAACAAAATCTAATTCTATGCGTTTGCCTTTACTAACTTTTACAATACAAATCAATATCAATAGTAATAATTAGAGTTTTGGCAAAGTTATTGCAGAAATTAGTAATTTTAGCAAATTTTGCGTATTTTCCAATTTACATATTTTTAGATTAAAGCAAAATATGTCATAACATATGAATCTATGGGCATGAATTAGTTGTGTCAATTCGATATCAAGCTATAACTTCTTTATGTGTACAATTATGCAAGAGATCATTTCATCCATTGGATACGAAACCAAAATAAAGAAAATTTATTTCACTTAATACAGAAAATAGAAAAAAGAGGATTCAAAATTTGTATTGAATTTAAAGCAAAATAAAATAATATTAAATATTATTTTTCGATTTAAGATAAAAGAGATTGATATATTATCATTTATCATAAAAGATCAGGTATCTATTATTTATTGTAAAATATGTAAATATATTTTGATAAATAGGTTTCATTATTAAAGTGTTAAAATCATATATACCATTTTAAATTTGAAATCGTCTTTTTTCAATTCAAGCGCCAATTAAATTGAAAAGAGATGAATTTAAATTGAAAAAGGAAAAATGTGTATTGAAAAAAGGCAAATTAAAATAGAATAAATAAAAACATAAAGTGAAAATGTATATAGTTGCATATCTCCTAGTCTGTCTCAAAGCAAAATGAGGAATCGATTGATTTCGTGTACAGCACAAATATTGATTTTAAAAACTTACAAAATTTTGAGCTCGTAAAGATTTTGGAAATCATCTCTGCCAATCTTTGAGATGTTGTTGTGTTGCAAATCTCTAAAAAAAAATAAATAAACGAAACGATCATACTATTACTTTAATAATAATTATTATTTACTTTTTTCTTGTTTTTAAAGAACTTATTTTATCTTTTTATTTCTTTTCTTCTTTATTATATTTTAACACATCTAGCATATCATATTCCACAAATCACATTTAATAATAATTTGTATTTGTATAGTTAAAAAGTCTTATTTTTTAGTTTTTAATTCAACAATTGGCAATTATATTGATACACTCAATAAAATTTTCTAACAAACTAAATAATAATAATAAAAAAAATATACTAGAGAAAAAATAGTGCAATAATCAAAGACTAAAGAATTAAAGACACTCATCAAAGAAATAACAATTTGCCATAAAAATAATAACATATTATATTTTATATAGGTAAAAACTTTTAGTAATTTTTTAAAGAGTCTTTATCAAATGGAAATATTTCACTGGTCTCATAACCACCTTCTTCACTTCTTTACAAGAAGAACTTCGTTCACTTCACGCAAAGGCCTGAAGAAGGTGTTTATTTTAAAAGTAATAAACGGCCTTCTTGATTCACATATATATATATACATAATAAAATGGAATTTTCCTATTGTATTTAGGAAGATTTTATATGGATATATTTTTTCATATAACGTTAGTATCCGATCATTATTATAAGCGCGATACTAATTTATATAATTAAAATCTAGCAGAATGCTTATTTAATTATTGAAAAGAACTAAATTAAAAAAAAATTTTTTTTTGATATAACGACCCAAATGAAAATATTTAAAAGTATTATACTAATACATTTGGATTTTTTTTCTTCAGAAAATAGAAAATCTTAAAGATGAAAGAATGAAGTTTTGATACCGTCATCTGTGACACAAAAATAAATTTTACACGATCTATCATGACAAAAAATTCAGTAATTGTGGTAAAAAATTAATAAATTATAAAAAAAATTACAAAAAATTTGAATACTAATCTTTCATGATTTTTATAAAATATTTAACACTGAACCTCTAGCAAATATAAATATTTCAGTGCATGGATGTCTATTGTCATTGCGTATGTTCTATACTACAGTGAAACTTCGCTATTTCGAACATGTGATATCTCGAAGTATCGGTTATCTCGAAGTTCTTTTATGGTACGAAATTACATGTAAATAAGTTTCGATATCTCGAACTCTGATATCTTGAATAACCCGGATATCTCGAAGTATTTAATTGTTACAAGCATCAAATTTACTATGTTTATCTCGAACTTTTTACATACCTAAATAATCATTTACAACAAAACACCAAATAATAAAAAATAAATGTTCTCTAGCAATATTGCAGCAATACATCAGGGACCCTTTCTCTCTCCGCCTCCACCTAATGTTTTCCTAGGGGGCAAAACCGCATTTTGCTCCTCTCCCCCTTCTCCCCAATAAATTTCAGTGTTTAAAATTTTATTTATGGAAAAATTGTTGCCATATTTTTCTTCAATAAATTAAGTTTGTAATAAAAATCTTAATGAAAGTAATATGTCAACATCATCAAAGCTGCTTAGAGAAGTGATGTAAAACTAGGCATACGATGTGTGATGATCATGGATTTCCATAGTTTTTTATGCCTTCATCAAATCATCTACCATTTTTTGGACTTTCTGTTTCCTTGAGTCCGACTTACTGACGTTGATTTAAAATAAAATGCACTTTAAAAAGATATCAGGATCTGTTTATTTTAGCAGAGTTACTTTAGATCTAACAAGCAGACAAAAAACATACCGGTCGATACTTATTTTTTAAAAAATGGACTTGATAATAGTTTTCTTGATATTTTGGATATCTCAAACACCTGGATATCTCGAAGATTTTGTTTTGTCCCTTCAAATTCGAGATAACGAGGTTTTACTGTATGTAGTATGCTATGCAGGCATTCGTATATGTATATATGAATGTGTGTCTAGATGTTTTTTTGTGTCAGACGTGTATTAATGGAAATAAATATGAAAGTTTGTCTCAGGAATGTCAAAAAATTATATATGTAAATGAAACTTTCAATGAGGTTACTATAAGATCTATGTTTACGCTAATACTAAGTCTAACCTCAACCCTAACACTAATACTAACTCTAATACTAATTCTACACTAATCTTAACTCCAAAAATAGGTTTCCAAATTTCACACATTTAAGCCCCAGTTTGGTTGAGCACTTATCAACTATTATGCAAATAGAGGAAAAAAGTTGACTAATCAAAATCAGCGTTAGAGTGATGAAAAAAATTATTATAACAAATTATCTTGAAGGAAAAAAAGTCATCTCCATCGCGCTCAACAGTTCTATACTGCAGAAATCAGTATATCGATATAGGAAAATGTTATAGGTAAACTTAAGTCAAGTTGCCAAGTGTAAAAGGTCAGAAATGCTATGTATATATCATTTGCAAAAAATAGTCTGTAAAGTATTGTTAGGATAAAAGTAGATTGAAGAAAATCAAATTCACAGTGAGAAACATCCAGAAATTGGGTTGAAAGAGCGCATTTCATAATTAGATGTGATGTTTCAACAATGAAAGCACGTACAAGGGAAAGCATAAAAAGAAGATTCTTTTCTTTTGATCATGATGCAATGATAGGATTGTGAATTATGAGAATGATTATGTCATGACTTTTGATGTTGTTGATGATGAGAATGCGTTTACTATTTAATTTTCTATAATCTAATTCTAATATTTAGCAAATATAAATTGTGGCATATAAAAAGCTGCGCTTTAAAAAGCATAAAAGAATATTTTATGGATCTTTCAGTGTGATCTACATTTCGAAATTCAACCATCTAAACTGATTTGCCAATCAAATTTTGCTATTTATTAATTGACATGCTAAATAAAAAAAGACAAAAATTTACATCATAATGCTTGAAAAGTAGAACAAAGTTCACTCAAACTCCTTCAAATCGTGTAACATTTTAAATTTATAAAAAAAATTTTTAACACAAAATCAAGCTAGAGTTTTGTGTCTAAACAATTGTTTCATACACGAAAAGATATCAACAGTATTGCATGAACCGCGTATTTAATTTTTTTTTATAGATTTCGTTTTTTACCCATTTATTATAAAAGGAGTTTGGGTGAAGTTTGAAAATGTCACTCCAAAGGGGATAAAGACTTTCGAAAAAAAACGCTATCATCATATACTTATATATGTAATAAATGGATACACTAATATTAATCTCATGATAATGAAGTTCATACACAAACAATTTTTATCCAAAATCATGATATTACTATAATAATCATTTCATTCCTACACATTTTCGTATATTTTTTCGATAACTAACTTTGGAAAGTGTGGTATGGTACAAAATGAAATTTTTTAAGTAAACATCACTTAGGATTCAAACTTCTCACTAATTGGAATATACGATTCATATACGATATAATATATTCATTATACACTTTTTAACACCTCCTGTAACTTCATCTTGTAAGTAAATTTTATTTTTACACACGTCCCAATTTTGCCTCATATTTAAATTCTTGGAGAAGGGCGCAACCGTACCAAATTTGAAACGGTCTTCGTTTTTTTCTTTCAAAGTCGAGCTTTTAAACGAACAAATTTGTTGTGTTTTCCGTTTCTCTGATTTGAATAGGATAAACTTTTCAAATATAAAAAATTGTAAAAGTTCATTTTAACGAGAATGCAGTAATTAAAACTTTTTGTTCAAAAATATATATTAAAGATATTTAAGTTATTTTTTGATCATTTACCTTACTTTTCCTGAAAAACTGAAAATTTTTATAATTTGAATATACAAATTTTAATAGAATTAGATCCTGATTTAAAATTTTTTAGTTGTCAAGTATTGATCTAATAGATTTTGGAGAGAAAATATACATAAAGATATTTAACAGAGAAATGATGCTAGAAAAAATTACTAATTTGTATAAAAAATTTCAAAATTAGAATATTTTAATTATAATTTTTATTCAAATTTATATTAATTTAATTTCTTTAATTGTTTACTGATTTTCCAATTATTTACTAAAAATTGGAAAAAATAGATACCAATAGATTTATCATAACGCGGTCGACTAAAACGACGGATCCAATATAACACGGGTGGTGTCTTTGTCATATACCACGTATTCCAGTAGATGCGTTATAGCACGAACCGTTTATAATGCGAGTTCTTGGCTTATTTGCCATGGAGTTATAAAGGAATCAAATATTATATTTTTCAAAATCAATTTTTAGATTAGAATTTCACTCAAAATTTCCTTTTCAATGTGTCTTCCTTCAAGATGATTGAAACGTATGTTAGATTAGGGAGAGAGTAAAAATGAATTTCCCCTTATATATATATACCATTTTTAACTTTATTTTGTCCTTTAGCAATTCTCTTTTGTCTTTTTGCAATTCAGTTTCTTTCAACTTTTTAAATTTTTTGTTTCCCATTTGTTATATTTATATTACTTTGACATGCACTGTTTTTAATTTCTTTACATTTTGACCATTTACACGATGAATTTTTTTTTATATTTTTCAGAAAAGAAGAAACTAAAACATTTCAATGTTTAATTATTTCGCAAATAAATCTTATTTTCCTTCGTTAATTTTTTCAAAGAGTAAATTTATAATTTTTTACATTTTCATATTATTTTTTAAAAAAAATTCATGGTGTATCAATAAATTAAAAATAATATAAATATAACAAATGAAAAATTAAAATTTAAATAATTGTAAAAAGAGAAATTATAAATAGATTTGCAAAAGTGGAAAATAGAATTGCAAAAGAACAAAATAGAATTGCAAACGGACAAAATAGAACTATAGAATGGTATATTTTCTTGTGAAACCCTTATTTTCTTTTTGAAAATCTTCCGAGTGTTCTAAAAGCATTACATTAACTACGCTTCTCTCCATAATCCTAGTGAGATATAGCTTGAATGATTGAAAAGTTTTGCATCAAGTGATATGCGCACTTGCATTGGTATTGATTGTATGTTTACACCAGAGAATACTATTTCTAGAGAAAACACGCACTATTGCAATTTTGCATATATGCATGATCATGATTACTATTTGAAGATATTTCTCAATTTATCTTTATTGCATTCAGCAAAAATGTCAAAGACACATTAAAATGAAGTCAGTATACATATTCCTCAAACTAATAATACTGTTACAAGCTAATCCAATGAATTCTCCATTTTTCACACATTTCTCAATGTAATGGCATCTTAAAATTATGCACTCATAGGAGAGATAAAGAAAGAAATATAACAAGTATTGGTTTTATAGACTTTTCATATGGGGTGCGGAAAATATGTTAGTATAAATAAATATATCCATGATATCTTAATTATTGAGATAAAATAAAAAAAGATTGCTCTTTCAATTATTATGAAACGATTTTTGACTTTTTTACCTTTTTTGTGAATTCTTTGAATCAATTAAATCAAAAAAATATTTCTTAGTAAAGTTCAACTTTAACTAACTAAAAAATTGGAAAATTTTTTCTTTTCAAAGAGATATATATTTTATTTAAACATTTTTTGAATTTTCTCAAATAGTAACTTACACTTTGATTATATTATGCACTGATTAACCCATTTACGACCAAGGTTCCTATTTTGGAACATAAGTAATTTTATCTTCGTCTGCTTTTTTAAATGACTTTGAATATAAATCGTCTGCGTTTTTTTAGATATCGTCTGCTTTGCTTGGTCTTAATGGGTTAATGCAGCGGGTTCCCAATCTTTTTCTTCCCAACGCCCATTTGACTGAAAATTTTTTTCACCGCCCCCTCCCCCCATTTTTCACGATTTAAAAAGTGAAAGAATCAAATAATTTTCTTATAAGAAAATAAGCAAAAAACAAAATTAAATATTTTTCATAAAAAATTAAATTCAAAAAAATATGAATCATGAAAAAGGCTTGAAAATTCAATGGCTTCCTTGCGGCAGATGATTTTTTATTATTTCATTCAAATTAGGACTTATTTTTGTAAGTTTGAGTCTTAAGTCCCCTGTCTCATCTATTTTAAATTTATTTCTTTGTTTGCTTTTCAGATATAGCGCAGCACTGAAACCCGTTTTCACCAGGTATGTCAAAGGAAATGCGAAAAATAAAAGTTGAATTTCCTCCCAAAAGTTTGCATATAAAAAGCGCCTTTTTACCAAGAATTTTCATATCCTGGTAAAGTGAATGAAGCTTCTTTTGATTCAAGATCATAAGTCAATCATTTCTTTTTAAATTTTATAATTCCTTTCTTGACTATAAACTTGATAGGATCAAAACATCACTCCATATCGGATTTAAATGAATTTATGTGATTAAAGTACACTTTTATGCATCATCATCAATTTTTATGCCTTCTTTAAAAATAGAATTAAGATTGGGAAAGTAATGAAAGTCATGGCGGCGTAAATTTTAAGCGAATATCTCTAATTTGTTGATGAACACACCAATAATTCCCTTAGCTTTTATTATGTTTGAAGATCTTCACTGAAGTTTGAGATTAAAATCATTGAATTTTCCAAAAATATCAGCCAGATAAGCAATGTCGTTTTTAATTGAACATATGCTTCCTTATTTTCATCTTTAAAAAATTCTAAAATGCTCTTATAAAGGTCAAAAAATCTTTAGAGACAGTTTCCTTTCGAGAGCCAACTCACTTCTGCGTGTATCAAAAGAGAGCTAAACTGTTCTTCAATTTCCATACAAAGATTTTTAAAAGGCTTATCTTTAAGTGGGCTTGTGTTTATTTTAATAAATTGTTTTTATGACAAATTGTAAAGATTTGAAAAGGTTTGGTGACATCGTTTTACCGACGAGATGTTGTGTATGAATGACACAATGGACTAATAAAATTTCTGGACAAGTTCTTTTCAAATGGGCTAAAAAAACCTTTGTAGCGGCCAACCATTGACTGTGCGCCGTCTGTTACACACGCTAAAATATTTTTCAATGAGCTTTTTTCAAGAAAAAAGTTTTTTACAACCTTGAAAATTGCTGAACGCTTTGTATCACTAACCAGAGACTTCGAAAATAAAAATTGCTCTGTATATTCTGAATTGCAATCAAAAGCTACTGTTTGTTGATCATTGTAGTATACAATGAACTTACTTTTTGACATTTCATTAATTCTTGCCAATACTGTGTTGTTGTTACTCAACGGAACAAATAAAGGTAAATCATTATCACCTGAACCAATCATTGTGCCAACAAATTCTTTGATACAAGGTAGTATTAAATTTCCACCAATATTATGTGCTGAAGATCGCATATTTACGTAAGAGTCGTCGTGTCTCGTTTTATCAGCGTATGTCAATCTTATTAATGCATCATGATTATTGGGCAAATAGAGAAGATATGTCTATGATCAAATGCAAAAAAAATGTTTTTCTGATCGTTACACTTCACTGTAAATTATACATTAAAAATATACAAAATTTAGAAGATAAATCTCGTCGAACACCCCCTTGCCATTAAACGCCCAAAATAAATATTATAAAGCATTCCGTGGGCGATAACGCCCAGGTTGGGAACCCCTGGTTTAATGTATTATTTAGAACAATTTAATATATATAACAATTTGAAACTAGAATATTTTTCTTTTTGTCATTTTAAGACTAAATGAGTTTAATCTTATAGTTTAAGTTTAAGTAAGTAAGTAAGTTTATTTAAATAAAATGAAAATATTAATAAGAATGAACAGAGATATAAGGTAATTTTATACTGAATTTTGATGAAAATATATGTATTCAAAAGAAATGAAGTGTGAAATCTAAAGGTTTATGCAAACCGCTGCAAGATTTCCAACATCAAGTATTATATTTTATATAGCATCAGAAAGAGTAAGAAGAGAAGTGTTACTACTACTAGAGAAATATGTATTCAATTCAGCAAAATTAAACAAAAAATCATTTGAAAATATGAATGATTGTTTGATTCATAATTCATAATAGTTTGTATTAAACTTGACCCTTTCAACTTCTTTTTGCACTGATGGACAAGCGAAATCAAAGGCTGGATGATCAGTTTTTTCACGACAAAAAAACTCACAAGTTGCGCACGTTAATTGATTAGAAGCCATATCACAAGAACTACCATTGTGATTTTTAGAACAGTACCTACAAATAGGTTTTCTAGTACACTTTGATGCCTTGTGTCCAAACAGACAGCAGTTTGAGCACTGTTTGTACAATATGTAAGGATAAAGCTTATAACTATTCAAATCAATGTAAACTACAAACTTATTTTTTTGAAAGAAATTGAAAATTTTACTGGACACTACAAAAACTAAAAGTTTACGATCTTGAGACCTTAACTTTTTAGAAAACAGAAATCTAAAAATCTCACCTTGTTCTTTCAAACTTTTAAGGCTAGGATGTTTTCTAAAAATCAAGGATTTTTAGAAAACATTGATTCTAAAATCTCTTCATCAGATATTTTACATGAAAAATTGAGACTTAGTTTAGGCAAAAACTTTCTAGCCGGATCAACTTTAAGCTTTTCAGTGGATAATTTTTCAGAAGCTCTCTGCATACTTTGAGAGTCACTAAACTTAAAGCAATACTTGTTTTTCATTTTTTTTTCACAGAACTAACTTGAACGTCTTTCAGCACTTTTGAAGACTTTTCAAAAACAGTATCATCGGCATCAGATTTTGAAACGTAAAAACAAAAGTTGTTGACTGGCTTCTTTACAACATCAGCATAGGAAATTTTTTTTGGTAATACAGAAGCCTTTTCGGATTTCGCAGAAATTTTCAAATTATTTTCTAAATTGTTAACTTTATTCAGTAAATCATCTAATTTTGATGATAGACCATCAAATAATATCCCCATGTCCTTTATTATTACAACAAGAGTTTTCAGACAAAAATGGAGTAGAAGAAAGGGTATCACAGGAAAAAGATAATTTTGAACTTTTTTTCTTATCAAGGCAAGAGGTACATACATAATTAAAACCCAGAGGAAGATATTTGTCATAAAATTTATTGAAGCCTTTTTGGAGGCCAACAGATAAATAACATAACCAGTTATCACATATTATGCATTGTATCATGTGCTCTGAACAATCATCGCCTTTATTGTTTTTCGATACGTCTCGAAGACAAGCTTTACACACCCACTCTTTCATTTTGAAAGAATATATGAAACAGAAAATTAAAGTATGATGAAGAGAAACTGATACTTGAGGATTCAATCAACAGGAGTTCATAAATCAGAGGCAACGAATATTTTTGAGATAAAATGTAAAGTTTAAGTCGGCCATTATAAAAAAGTAAAAGCAAGGGTTTTATTTGAAAATGAACAAAATAGAAAAGAAAATATTCTAAAAAAAGCAGACGAAAAAATTTTTGTGTTGGAGTAAAAAAAGCTTCCTATACCATATACTATTTATATAGTATTTAAATAATCTTTTTTGTATGATAAAGAAACAATTAACTCATAAAATTCTTCTTCTAATAATTAAGTTTTTTGATTATAAAGTCAAAAATATATGATTTTTTTTTCTAAAAAATAAATTTTTTTTATAATGTATTAGCTCTACTCTTTACGATCCATTCAAATATATATTACGACCAAATCAAAGTTTAAAAGTTGATAACTTTTCAAGGAGAAATTATTTTTAAGCGATCACAAGTATACTAATTAAAAATGCACGCTTTATTTAGCTAATATACTCACATATACTGAAAAAATTTCCCAACTATAGTAGTAAAATTAAGTTTTTACCATTTTTATAGTAAAAATACTATCAATTGTATTTAAATTTGTAATTTGAATAAATAATTTTTTTACAATATTTTTTTTCTGTTATATCAGCAATACCAATATCTGCATCATATGTTGATATAGAGAAATAATTTCGCCCAAAAAAAATAATTAGTTTCTAAGATGATTTTTCAGTAAAAATTTTTTACATCATTTATAGTGAATTTAGTATTAAAAATAGTAAATTTGTCTTGATTCAATGGTATTTTGGTTACCAAGAATAGTAAAGTTATGCATTGTAAAAGTAACCATTTAAAGTATAGTTGGTGTAATCACTATTTGTTTCAATGAAATATATCCATTTTTCAAATAAGCTTTACTGACACAGATAATTACGATTATACTATAATTATACTATTATCAATAATTGAATATAAATACTTTATTTTTTTTTCGATTTAAACGCGAGTGGAGTGAGATATAAAATTTAGCAAGGACGTATTGTCACTCTTTTATAGTTGTGTTTCGTGAGGATATGGAGAGAAAGGGGGATTTGAGTTCGTGACGAGACATAAAATGGGAAATTAATGAAAACTTCATTACAGAGCCAAATTTAATTGAATATTGTTTATAGCTGTATAGAGGAGCTGGGTAAGAGAATGCTTTATTTATCATGCAGGAATCCTCTTGGATGGTTGTGGGTCTTGCATATTAATGCATGCCTCACATACTCACCACTACACACAGGATACACAGATATCATCTCAGAAAATGGAACTACAAGCAAAGAAATTGTATAAAAATAATAATAATAATAATAAAAATGTAATTACATCAGCCATCGTATATACCCCCTCCTCTTTGCCAACTATCAAAAAGGTATTGATAGTGGTGATGTGGTGAAGCTTATATAAATTGATTAGTGTAGAACGCGCCTTCTCCTAAAGGAACTCTCACCCAACGATAAATTTACTTCATTAGAAGAGATGATGATTTAATTTAATTACACAAAGTTTCGCTATCCTGTAAAAGTAATATAGCAAGATTTGATATATATATATATATATTATATATATCTTTCAATGGAAACATTTTTTAACTTGAAATCTGTTTTTGTTTAATTTTTGTAAAAAAATTTTTATCCATAACAAAAATTTAATTCTGAAATTTTTTAGATAGAGGTTTTTTAATTTAATCATGTGCATAGTTTTTTCAGTGAATAAAAAGTGAATTTTTTGCCCCCTCGCCCCTTTTTCTGATTCAAATTCCTGGCTACAACATTGATAAAATTACATATACATTATGAAAAATTTATGTTAAGGTTAGGTTTGGTAATAGGGTTGAGAGAATAGACTGCTTGCTTTATTAAGTTCAGTGTGTCTGCATAAAAAGATCTAAGTGATGTTATTAATCCTATATGATCAACCTCTAATCTTAAAATATTAAAAAACAGTTTTAAATAAGAATGACACATATCCAAACAATATGAACATAAAATCAAAAATTGAATTCAGATAAAATTTCAAAGAGCAAAATAGAATTTCAAAAAGAGCAAAAAGAATTCCAAAAAGACAAAATAGATTTGCAAAAAGATAAAATTGAATTAAAAATGGTATATATCTATTTTCAAAATATATCAAAAAACTTGAGTTAACCAAATTTGAATTGATTCAACCAAACTAAATTCTATTTTTAGAAATCAATTAAATTTTTGATAAAAAAATACTTGTAATATATGCCCTCTATGAAATGAATTTATCTCCCTTAAACATTACACTCTGGTGCCTACTTCTGTGTAATCGGTATGTCTCAGCAAAGTAATAAAATGTTATTTGTTACTAAAGAAATTAATCAATTAAAGTAACATAAATAACTTGGGCAAAATGGATACTATAATGTTTGGTTGTTTGGAAAAGATATATGTTCCTATTGATGAGTTGAACGAAGCATAGCAGCATATTCCGCCAAGCATGCATGTCTCTTGCCTGTTAACTTGTCATTGATATAATTATAGGGATTAGTTGTATCTTAGTTAAGAGGAAGGTCGTGAAAAATTCAATCAACAAATGTTGGGTTAAATGTTTTGGCTAAAATGTTGAAAGTAGACTTTTGCTCAACGTGTTAGAAACACAGTCATTCTTCGATGAATCCCAAGCATCAAGCTTCCTTTAATTTTTGTTTCTTACGTCATCAAATTTTTAGATGCAATTACACACTTCGTTATTTGATATTCGATTTCTGTGATCCAAATTACATATAGTAATAAAATAATTACTTTTTACAAGATTGAAATCTTTTTGAAAAATGTTGATTACTGTAAGACTTTCCAAATTTTCCATCTTTTTACCAACTTTTTAAATGCGACAGCGATACTGTAGTGAAGTTCTGGTGAGTGTATCCCGTAAAATATTTTTATCCAAGTACAACCATGTGCATTTTTACTCATTAATGTATAGATATCATTGATATTTTACTTTTGTATTCATATATCCATTATTATCGTGACCGGACATTTCGCCGAACGGACATTTGGCCGAAAGGACATTTAGCCAGATGGACATTTACGCAAAAATACATACAATTTGACAATTTTTGTTGAGGTTGCTTTACTTCCGTTTTCATTTATTATACTTATCTTCTATACACAAATTATATTTTGCATAATTTTATCTACTAAAAGCTCCATGACAAATGATCCATTTGGTCAAATGCTAAAATATTTTTTTGGTCAAAAAATTAAATTATAATATTTTTGTGCTCACATTTGTATATGTATATATAATTACGCTTATGGCTTAAACTGTTCATCCCATTTTTTAATTTCAAAAATACTTGAAACTAAAAATTGAATTTAAATAAAAAAATATCAACAAATAACATCACGTAATTTTCAAAATGTTAAAGTAAAAAAATTTAATAAAAAATTTCAAATATTTATTATAAAAAGCACAATCACAAAGTTAAATAATAAAAACTAATCACTATTATCACAACAAATTTCACATATTTTATAATACAAATGTTGTAAATAAACCACGTTTTTGCATGTTATACACACCGATTGCGACCTTCTGACACAATTGTACGCCTTAAATCTTTTAGCTTTTACCAAACTTTTCACAATGTTGATCCGTTTTTTGCAAAATTTTTCGCAAAGATAAAAAAATAATTCGTTATTTCTTTTTGTAACACTTGAGATTTTCAATTCTTTTTTTATTTGCTTATCAAAAGTCTGATAGCTCAAATTTATTAAAAAATTGTACTGTGATAATTGGGCAAAATTGATTTTGCTCTAAATATAGAGAGCCTTTATACAAGACAAATCATTTTGATTGGGTGCAAAAGTAAAAAGTATAACAAGACTTCTTAAACTCCTTCCAGCAATAATGAATGGCCACATAATTTCATGAATTCTTCCCTCAGTCTAACTTCAATCAAACTTGAAGAAAATTTTCTTTATAGGTTTTAAAACGAATATAAATGAAGCTATTGATGAAGCTTTTTTTTACATTTTAATTTTTTTTGTTCATCTCCTGATGTTGATTCATTGAAGCGGCTTATTGACATTTTGAATTCCATCAATACGTTACAGTCTTCTATCAACTTCCTGTAAAATGTGTAATTAAGTTTCATGTCTATGCAGTATTTTTCTTTTATGTAATTTCTTGTTATTTTGAATAAATTCCTCTATAATTGAAATTATTTTATACAACACCTTGATTCCAAACTTTCTTCACTTAGATGGAATTTATTGTTTGAAACCGACATTTCTAAGGAAGTGCAATCATACATTCATTGAACGATTTAAAAAAATTTTCCTAAGAGATATCTTCCTTCTCTCTTCGTGATTTATCATCAAACCATAGAAAACTTTTGATTTCATTGAAATAGTAGAACAAAAGTCAGCTTTATAAGCTCAGATAAGTATGAAGAATTCATAAAAATCATATGAAGATGTTTCACGATATGAGATGTTATGGTTATAACTGCAAAAATTATGGTTATAACAGATGAGTTTGTGCAAAATTCTCAAATTTAGAAGAAGACGATTATAAAAGAAAGTATGTATTGATTTTTTTCATATGGGTGAAAATTACATATCGCTGCGCCCATTCGTATACGAATAATTTATGTTGACCGATGAAGCGAATAAAGTTCTCATTATTTTAAATTTCGCGTAAGTAAAAAACTAAGCGTTATACAACTGATATGCACTTTTTATTCTTGTTCAAGAAGCTTGAAACATTAGGAAACTGAAATTTTTCTTTGGTAAAATACCCTACAAAATTACCTTTCTGTTATTATATATATTTAAAATAAATAAATTTGCCAATATGTTTGACAACTTTAGAAGAAGAAGCCAAGATTTTATTTATCAATGAATAAGAAATACAACAAATTTAATCAAATTAGTTTTTCAACAAAGAGAAGCAACTTTAGCCATCACCCTGTTCATTAACTTATCAAAAAGTCAAGCAGTTCAAAAATAGAAAAATTTTAAATAATATGGATAGTCCAAAATGATGCTGTTTTAACCGTTAACGACCAGAATAATCAGACGATATCTAATGTAAAGCAGAAGATTTATATTAAAGAGCATTGATAAACGCAGACGATTTTATTTTTGTAAAGTCGACTATAGCCGACTCTGGCCGTTAACCCGTTAAAAAAAATTTAGTCCCCGTTTTTAAGATGAGGAAGAATATTCTTTTGAGATTCAAAAATATCAAAACTTACACAAAACTTCTCATTTTGGCGCTTATACTTTGAGTAATTTCAATTAGGATGAAGGAGCTTTGAGTGGAGTTAAAATGAGTGAATCATTAGGAGAAAATGTTAATTAAATTTTCCACGATCGCACCTTTTCGAATTTAACCTGCGTACAGACTATCTATCCTTAAAAACAGGTTTTGCTTAAAATTCTAAATTTAAAGAACGATCTTTTCCAACTATCAATATGTAATTTATGATATACTTTCTATTTTTTCACACAACACCATACTGCGTTTCTATCGGATGATACTGAGCGATCCTAGACGCTTTGTAACAACCATCTTACAATTCGGACCTTAATTCCATGCTGTAATTGCAAATATTTTCTCAATTATTTTTTTTGTAATTCTTTCTTTCTTCCTTCCTTTTCTTTCATAGTGTGTTTAGATTTTAATCACAAAACAATTTTATTGATGAATAAAGGAAAAAATATTCAATATTTATTAATTAATTCTTTGTAACTATACCTATAAATGGTCAATAGAACAATAGCAATAATTCTAATTATAATCAATAAAAAGTTCCATTTTCAAGGAATTTTTTACTTGCATTCTTTTGTTTAAACACGAATAACATAAATAATTTTAACATAGACAATATATATATATAACATTTTACAATTATAATTTTTCAATAAAGTATTAGTTTTCTTGAAAATACAAATTTTGATTTTTATTTCGGAAAACATTCCTTTTTTCTTAAAGATATAATGACATTTTATTGGAGTATTTTATTCTTTTTTATCATTAATTCAATCGATTAAGCGTCGGTAACCTTATGCTAACGGCGTGCCAACTTAACACTTCTCAAATCATCTCGAGTGCCAACCTCATATGTATATTATTTATCCAAACCAAGATTAACATAATTGTTTTATAATTTATTTAATTTTTATATACACATTTACCTAAATATACAATAATAAGTAAATTTATAATTAGCAATAAAAAATTATATAAATAATAATTAGTGCTTGACTCTGTGATAACTTTAGCCAACTCTTCAATATCGGCACAATACTAAATAAAAATGGTTGCGCATAGTTAAAAGCACATTTGATTGCCTTTAAGATCTATTATAAAAACTGTTCAAAAATTTATTTTACTTTATGTGTAAATGAAAAATTTTAATTGTAAATCTTAGAATTTTTGCGTGCCACTGAAAATTGCTTCGCGTGCCACGTGTGGCACACGTGCGGTAGGTTGCCGACCTCTGGATTAAAATATTAGTTGGCTCAAAGTATATAAAATGTTCTATATTTTTGGTATACATTTTGGAGGTATGTTTTTGTGGAGTACATTTTGAATATCAAATGTGCAACATTTTATTAATTTGTTGAAAAAATGGGTTTTGAAATCCAAAAATTAATCATGATCTTTCTTTTCCACTGAAGAACCTAGAAGTTTTATAACGAATTATATTCTGTCATTAAAATAACAGTGTTTTTATAGAAGTAATCTAATCAGTTGAATTGAAATACCACCGTATGTGTCGGTAAAATTCCTTTTCGATTGTGTCTAGAATTGATAATAACTTTTTGGTTTTATTAAATGTAAGTTTTTGCAAATATATCTATCTTTTAAATGGAGAAGAATAAGAATGTGCGTGTTTTCATGATGATTCTATCACACACACAACAATGAAAATTGAAAAAAAAACTTTTTTGACTTTGAATACTAAAAGTCAAAAAGAATAGCAACGTTGTTGACAAAGACCAAATTATTAAAAAAAACCTGAAATAGTAAAGAACATTAGTAATATTTAATTTTTAATGTCTAGCTAAAATTAAAAATATTTTGCAAAGTGTTTAAAGTGATTTAAGGCGTTCTTACATCCTTCTAATCTGCTTTGAAATGCCTGAAGGAACTGATTTGAGGGTTTTGTAAGCGCATTGCACAGAACTCAATGAGCAGTAGCAGGGAATAGGACAGGATAAGTTTGGAGTGGTGTCGAGTATGAGGAGAAAAAAGTAAAAGGTGTTCAAGGTAAAATAAGTTTTCATTTTGTGCGCAAACAAGAACACTCACTCAATTTCAGAAAGACTTTAAAGAAGGCATATAATAACAACACTCATTTGACTCCATTTTCAATAATGAAAGGATTTGTGAAGTGTGTAGAATATATTTTTTTTATTGGATAAAAAGCAACACAGTTATATCCTCATTGACGTCTTCTAAACTGAAACAAAGTTGGCAAAATCAACACAAATTGAATAATAATAATCATAATAATAATAAACGAGAGAAAAGATATGTATAATTGATTGATAGTGTGAACCTTGTTACTACACTCTTCTTATCCACAACAACGATGTATACATGATGCACTCCTTCTTGTCATAAAATAATAATGAGAGGATAGTCTCTCTGATAACAATGTATTCATAATTATCAATAAAAGTTTGATTGACATCAGCTGCAGCCAATCACTTACTTGGCAAAACTTTTTAATAATTTAAAACTCTCTGCATAATAGTTGCACGATATTTGAAGACTTGTGTGTGAATAATGAAATTAAGAAGAGTATTTGATGTAAGATTCATATATGACATGTTTCTACCAAATTATCTATAATAATTTATGCCAAAGTTTAGACTTAAGGAAGTCAGTCTACTTCGAAATAGATCTATGAAAAAAAGCATTCTTCATAATATCCTAGAAGATTTTTACTAATTAATCCTATGTAGCTTTTGAATGAAATAATTACCTGTAAATAGATTAAGTCATGCAAATTTTTTTAAATAATATACCTTTAAATTCTCAATTGTAATATTATTATACTTTTATGTTAATAACAGTGTTCTAAATTTTACCAAGTTTTCCTAAATATAATTCTGGAACATTTAAAAAACTTTTAAATTCTTAATTTGCAAAATGTGGATAAATCACTTGAAAATCTCACATAATGATTTGAAGCTAAGATCGAGAAAAAAAATTATAGTTTAAATCATCTACGTAGACCAGTTTTGAAATATTCTAAAGGTTTACAGAGTATAATATAAAATTTTGGGAATCTTTTGAAGCTATAAGCACGGACTTTTTTAACGCTGAAAAACTAGAATCAAAAAAACGTAAGCAATTTTACGTAAGCAGCGTAATGCGCCCAGTTATAGGGGAAATTATGTAACTATAAAACCGAATCTACATTAGGTGGAGCGCAAATTTTAAATAAAATTTTATAATAGCTTCATTTTGGCCCTTTAAACTAATTCGTTCTTGTCATGGGAGAAGGATGACACCATATATAGACTATAGAGGATCTCAGTTGAATTTACTACATTTTGAATATCAAATGTGCAAAAGTATTACATTTTATGAATTTGTTGAAAAATTGGTTTTGAAATCCAAAAAATTGTCAATAACATTGTAAAATTAAAACCCTTTTGCACCTAAATTTTAAACGATATGTCTGCAAAAAATTTTATAATTTGTTTTTTTTTAATAAGTAAGTATTTAATTTTTAAGCACAGCTTTCCAACGGCCAAATAATAACCCTCCAAAAGTTCTAAATTTTGGAAGTGTGAATTATCGTATTTTTGGGACAAAATATCATAACGCACACCTTATGAAACCGATCAAGGTCAATAAATTAGTATGTTTTCATAGATAAAGCACACTGGGTTATAAAGTTCATTCATTGCGAGACAAAGAAGTCAGACAAATCGAAAACTCATTCACAATAACTCATTTTTTTTGCTTAGTTGTAATGCAGTAAATACAAAACAATACACTCACTCTCTGCGTTTAAATAGTTGCGCGATTTTAGAGTCAGCCATTAACTGAATTAGTCTCGTTCCTGGTAGTTGGCTGTACACCGATGATTTCGAAAACTTGCGAAAGCTCCGACGACATTAGAGACTGATACCTTAGCTCAATAGTCCATTGGCATATGTTGACGTAACTAGCCTAGTATTGGCTAGTGTTGTAATTACCTTGGTGAATGTGTGTTCGCATTCTGTCATACAACGCTCCCATAGAGCGAACAATTTACCATTGAACCACATGTTGTCACCAATGTCTATAGCTAAGTGGTTAATCCATCGGGAAAAAGGTCTTCCCTTTGGTTTTGACGGTATGGACGAAAATGTGGGGAAGAAACCATATGGTCTAAGGTCGAAAACTTCTCTCAGCGCACTCACTCATTTTCCTGTCGATCTAGCCCTTTGGGTTAGCTTTGATAGTGGCCCAGACGGAAACCTTTCTTTCGATAAAGTCTTCTTTTTACAAATGACCATATGTTGTAGTTTTTGGCCATTAGCCTGGCAACCAACAACTACAATGAAAGTTTTTGAATTCATCATTCTACCTATTTCCTTTTCCGAGATTCAAAAAAGAAATCAAAATACAGTTCATCAATGATTACCAGAATATAAAGTGTTCTATTCCTAACTGTTTTTTCGTGCCAAAAGATGTCCATGATTTTGGTGAACGATTAATATATTTTTCCATTTTTATCTACAAGATATTAAATTTGAACAACACATTTTTAGCTCCTTAATTTTATAGGTTCTCTCTTATTGGCTAATACCAAGTGCTTTTTAAGGCCTTTTATCCGCCCTACACAAAGTTCATTTATTCTTTTTCACCGTACATCAATTATGTATTATAGTTCTTCTTTTTTGTGTATTTATACATATTGCCCTATTCCTTTTTTATTCGTTCTGATTCTTCTTCTTCTACAGTGAAGAATGACATCTTGTTTCCTATCTTGCCTATAGATTCCGTATTGGTCTGTGTTTTCTCGAGAGTAAGGTTCATAGGAATGTCAAAGGTGAGCGCGACCTCTTCCATATTGATGATGTGTTCTTGCCGGGTCCTCTTCTCAGTTATCTTGTTCTTGCCGTAGGTGCATGAAATGGCCAGCTTTTCTTTGTAACCTCTTTGGCAGTTGCTGGGAAATGGTCGTTTTGCTTGAATAGAAGATTATGCCTTTCTATAAAAGTGAAGCATCAAAAACGACATCCTAGAAAGTTGTCGATCTTCATGTCAAACTGATGCCATGAGTCTATTTCAAATTGTAGAGATACGTCTGCCTGCTGTTCTCTCTTGAATAATAATCCACTGTTCAATCTTGTCCTTTAATTGTGACCATCTCGCTTTATTACCTCGAAAACTCGGTTTGGTCTTCTTTACTTGACACAGGTCATCTTTTTGTAATTTCTAATTGCGTACCATGGATTCATTAATTTCGATTCGTCTAGGATCTGTTCTATTCCCATCTTCAACCCCGTAACCGATAGAAGTGAGATTGAAACTTGCTTCGTAAGCATTTCTCTTTGTATAGGTGTCATTTCGTGCTTTCATACGCGAGTATTTAAATGAAAACAGCAATGGATAACTATGTGTAGCAAGAAATAAAGATATTTAAATTTTAGTTTTACCAGTAATAAATTTTTTGTAAGATAGAAGATACAATAAAAATTTTGAAAGTAAAAACTCAAACTACCAAATGTGGAATTTTAAATTATATGCGTTAAGACTTAAGAGATGACACATAAAGAAAAATATTTCCTACTTTGAAAATTAAAAAAATGGATTGGAATAAGCTTCAATCTAATTTAAAGCAAATTCTAGGTGTTTGAATTTTCTTGCAAATACTACAAATCAATTCAATCCGTTGGTTGCAGCACCAGTTCGTATTATTTCCCAAGCCCTCTGACTAAGGTAGCAGCAATACTTCAATTTATTAAACGGTGTATCTTTAAAAATAGAAACACTTAAAAAAAAGCGTTAAACTACCTACCATATCTGTAGAATGCGCATATCTGTCTCTAATTCATGGATAAAACGCAAAAAAGTGGTGAAAATTCAGAAAATCCCCTCAAAATTTTTGCCTCCTGAGTCAAATTCATGGCTACCCCACTGTACTATGATAACAAGTTCCCTTTTATTTGCTTTAACATTCCTTCAGAGATAGCATTTAACTATTATTATCTTTCAAACTAAGCCGTCATCCTATAAGATAATAATCTTTGTGTGTGAAAGTAGCTCAATCTGTATAGCTGGAATTGTTTTTATTTAAACTTTGTTAAAAATACTTGCTATATGCTGAAATAACATTTAAAAGAGATAATAATAAGTTTATGCCGATGGTATATATATACTATTAATATACTAAATAGTTTTGCTTTACTTTTACAAAATTGCATTGAGAAAGAAAGTAGAGGATTAATCTTTAAAATATATTCAAATTTAGAGAAGTGTCTCATTTTAAAGTATGTTGTTATCTGCGCATTGAGTAGAAATTTTAAAATGAAGGAGGAGAGAGAAATTACTTTTTGTCACGTTCACCAACAAGCCTAGAGAGAGCATCATTTGTCTTCCAAAAACGCTAGGCACACCTTTTTTTTATATATAAAACTCCATTTTCTGGATCAGGCCACACGTTGATAAAGGTGAAGGGCCTTTTTAGTCCTAAAGTTGCTTAGGTGGCTGCTAAGGTATTTTTTTATTGTTCAATATTTTTTTTAATTATAAAAATTTCATAATTGTAATAAATTACAAAATTTTATTTTCATTAAATTATTAAAAAATGATTGAAGGAATCCATGATTTATTTAATGAAATTAAAAGAAGAAAATAATAAACGCTGGTGTTTATCTTAAAAAAGTGAAATTATGCCGCAGGTTATGGTTGCAGCAACAAAGTTTTCCTTTGCGGTTTATTATTATTCCGCATTTACCTATTCATTTTCTCTCCATTCTTCACTTTCATTTTCCTCCTGCCTCCTTTTTCTAGGAGAAAATATCAACCAAGACATGGAAAATTTGAAAGTTGTACCGTTTTTTTAAATAAGCGCAAAAGTTCATTATTTTCTTCTTTTATTTTCATTTATTTAAGTATATTAAAAATAGTAATTAACCTAACTCAAAATGAGTCTTATTCTTTGGGAAGGGCGGAAATGAAGGCTATGCTTACATTTCCAAACATTTAGAAAGAGAAGATATTCATATGGAACGGCTTCAGACCTGAATCCTTCGCACCCTCTGTTGCTTATAATAAAAAGGTGTAACTGGTGTTTCCATTGCACTCTTTACAAATAAGCGGTAACTTTTGCTGGAAATCTATACCTCTTGATACAACAGATTTTAGTACTTTTAGGACCAGTGTGACAGCAGTATTCCAAGAAATAAAGATCATCTGATGTATAAATTTTTTTTGAAAAAGAAGGCAGACAATTAATAATCTGTCCTAATCAGTTTACGCCGAGAATTAATCAGACGATATCTAATGTAAAGCAGAAGATTTGTATTAAAAAGCATTAATAAACGCAGACGATTATACTTTTGTAAAAAGACATATGACAACTCTGATCGTTAGAGTTAAAATTCGAAATGAAGATGTATATAAATATGTTTACATCTTGATGAGAATTGGCTGCTACTGCAATTTGATAGGAAGATAAAGATTTTGATTTTTTCTCTATATAAAATTATAATTAGGGGGGGGGGGGGGCTTAAGATAAAAGACGGCAGCATCGCTAACCCCATTTCCCTATTAAAAAAGAGTCTGAAATAGCGCTTTATTTTTCAAACCGTTTACAAAAATAAAAAGCGTCTGCGTTTATACATTCCCTTTATCATAAATCTTCTGCTCTTTACATTTGATATCGCTGATTATTATTCTCGTCTTAACAGGCTTTCTGATTAAATGAAATTTTATATGCTGATTTTCATTTCTTTGACATTGGTTTTGGATGGGTTAAACAGAAAAGTAAAAGCTGCGTTTTCCAAAAAATCTTAGGATCCCACTATGTCAAAATTGAATGCAACAAATTTCAAAACAAATTACACACAAAAGCATGTACCTCAACGATTTACCAATGACTGAGAAACTCTATTTCAAAGTTCATAGTCCAAGATGGAAGGAGGTCTTAATATGTTCAAGAGAAGAGACCTGATGACTTCTACATTCTTCAAAAGTTTGCTTAATTCTCGTATCCTTTTACTCCCATTTGAGGATATTTATTTTATTAAAATTATGCTTAATGATACAAATATTGTAGGCTATTTTCTACCTTTAAATTTGCTATATTATGTTATGTTATTTACAAAAGATACACTTTTCAAAATTTGTGAAAAAGCTGTAAGCGTAAAAGTATGTGTAAAGCCCAACAAGGTAATATCATCACATGTGTCTAAAAATTGTATACACATGTCAACCCTTGAAAACCTAAAGAATCACGTGGTTCACGCAAAAAAATTTCTGAAGATCAAAGTTTTTTATAAAAAAAATCCACTATATTTTTTATGGGCTAAAAAACAGAAAAGAAAAGTAGATTTTTCAGGAGTGAAAACCTTAATTTTTGCAAATGATAAAACTACTCAGAATGAATCCTATTTAGATTTATGAAGATACACTCGGCTGTGTTGTAATGTTGTTAGAAGATTAAAAATAAATGCATACCCTCGTAAAAGCTCTATGTGTATAAATTACGCACACTTTACATTCCTCATAAGACAAAATCTTCAAAAAGACAAATACGCCTTTCAAAATGGTGGATGAAGTAATGTGATATTGTGTAATAATAACATACACCATATGTTTACATTGAGTTAAAAATACACATATAGTGTGAATCAGTAGCGGCATTTGACCGACCATAAAGCATTCTATCTTTGTATGCCTTGATATAAATCCTCAAACTTGCATGTTTCACGACACCTTCGCTCATGTTGAGTTTCTCTTCTCATTTTAAATTTTGTGTGTTAATTCCCTCTGACGAAAGAGAAAAACATGTTTGATCACTAAACAAAGAAAACGGAGCATTAGGATCTGAAATTTTCTCAATCACCAAACACATGTTCTGGGCCAAATAATTTCATTTTTGGCCCTTTCAATTACACAATTGCAGAATGACATAATAAAAATAAGATGTTAAATGCCAGGGTGCTAGCTGCTTCTTAAGCTTCATGCCTGAGAACAGGGAGGGAGGAGGGTACACATTTTATAATATATTTTTCATACATTTTAACGAGTAATCTGCCTTATATTGAATACAATTTTAAATCAAATATTCAATCTTGACAATATTTGTCTAAAATCTAACAAGCACCCATTGTTTGTTATAAAGAAAATCAGACAAGTTAAAATTATGAAACTTACTTATAGTAAGCATCGAAACATTTGAAAGAAATGAAAATGACAGAGAATAATACACAGGTTGCCGGCGTCGAAGGACTTGGAATCGGAATTAAGATTTTAAAGAGATAGGAGTCAGATTCCGTATCTAATAAAATTTAGCAATCAGTACCGCAATCAGATTTTCTAAGATGTGAAAAATTCATTTTTTTTATTACATATTTTGTAAACATATGGAGCGGCACTTATTCAGTCGAAGTTGGAAGTGAAGAGTCGGTGATAATTTTATTGTGTTTTTCAGTATATGGATTTCAGGTCAGAGTCGATTTTTTTAGGTGATTTTACTCTGCATCGGAGTAAAAATATTTTCTCTTATACTCGACAATTACATGATTATAAAGTAAGAATTTATGAATACCATTTCACTTTTAATTGGCATCTTCACAACACTTTCAGCATAGAAATTAAATTTAAGTTTTACTAAGATCTCATTTTAGTGTAAACCATTACCAACAGCAAAAATTAGCTTTTTATATTTTTATACTGTAGAATAAAAAAGTACTTCTTTCAATCTTTGTTCTTTGCAACAGTAGAAATGGTTTATTTAGCATGCTAAGTTGATGAATTTTAATTTTAAAAAAAAGATTTTATAGCCAAAATAATTTTTTTCTCAAAATTATCAACGTTTTGTAAGTATGATCAACATTTGAAGAATCTATTGAGGTGATTTAATAATCAGTTTAGGGAACACTGCTTTTTCTTCAAACGAGTAACACTTCTTTGCATATTGGCTCACCAAGGATTGACGAAATAAAAAGTGTGTGCGCTTGCGAAAAATCATTGAAAACAAAAACAAACGACTTCTCTTCGAAAACCAATGTCTGAAAGGGCTGAGAAAAGGTTTATGAATGAAAATAAAATACTCGCTCCAATAGTGATGTATTATGCAGAAAAATAGTATGGTTTCAGTGATTATTATCTATACAAAGTAATTACACATATCATCACCACGCCAATTAATTCACTATACAAATGGTTTGTTATCTATCACAGTTCTAATAATATATGCTTGTCACAACTACGCAAATTGCAAATAGTACCTTCTTTTCAGGTAGAAAATTGTTTACTTTTTCAATGGAAATGTCAATCAATTTAAGCATAAAAAGATGAACACTTCTTTGCGCTTTGGGTGTAACTATTCCATTTTTCTTTCAATAGTGCATATTTTCTATCACAATTTACTTATTTATTATCAACGTTGGCCATTTGAATTGTAATTGAAACTATTTGCAGGCAAACGTGAAAAACTTCCCTCATTTTTATAAGCTTGTTTTGAAGTTCTTCCTACAGTATTATGCAATAAACAGATAAGTGTTGACTTTTGGTAAAAATTAGGAAAAATTATGGAAATCGTAAGGCAAGTCCAATGTGAGAAATTAATCAATATTCTTGTAAGTATTGATAAAAGAGAAAATCGAAGTTGAGTATACCAATTTGTACAATGAGAATTAATCCAAAACCAATTCGCATAGAGGTATGATTGGTCAAACGATAATTTTATATAATAGATTTATTTTTTGGAAAAGTTAACTTTTTATTTATTTTCTGTTTTTTAGTAACGTGAAAATTTTGTATAAAAATGATTTTACAAATCTATTTTTCCTCATTTTAATAAATTTTAGCGTGTCTGTAAAATAAAGTTGAAGAATATTTTTAAAGACTAATACTTATTTAATATAATGGAAAAAATTAATTCATTAAATCATTTATAAACAAATTTTTATTTTTGTAATTAATACAATTGAAAATAATAAAAACAATTTAAATTTTACTTAATTTAAAATGAAAAATTTTATGAATTAATTTTTTTTGACTTTTAAAAAAATAAATCAAAAAATAAAAAGCTTAGTTTCACAAGTTATTGAGTAATAAATTATGGTGAAAGTATATAAAAATAGTATTAAGTGGATTTAGACTTAATGTCTCTGGACGAAATGTAGACCAATTTGCATTAGTCCACTTTGTATTAGACCAATCATCGTTAGACCAATCGTAGCAAACCCATTCTACACATCTTATTATATAAAGTCAATCAAGTATGTTTCGTTAGATACACATTTTTATTGTCTGTATTTAATTTGGTGTTCCCTTTAAATGAAAAATATATTTTAAAGAAATGAATCAAGATAAAGAATTGGAAATTTATTTAATATTTTAAAAATAAGTATACGTCAAAGTCAAGGAATGTTCCTAACTTGATGAAATAGCATTGACTTATGGAAGACACATATGGTATATATTATTGGTTCCCAATTTATGACATAAATATTTTAACTAAAAACTATAAACCACTAAAATTTAATATATTTTTACACATAGATTTAAAAAACATTTTTAAAAAACATAAGTTTTAATTCAACTAACGATTGGATTTTTTTGTGTTGCGAAATAATATTCAAAGCGTTTACGATAACGTATTAATATCATATTTATTTATCATTTGTTCCTCCTTTAATCCAAGGTATAATCATTGATTTTTGTGCAGCAACAATAAAAGGATT
This sequence comes from Nectonema munidae, assembly GCA_030549495.1. Lineage (NCBI taxonomy): Eukaryota > Metazoa > Nematomorpha > Nectonematoida > Nectonematidae > Nectonema > Nectonema munidae. The sequence goes on from JAUIRK010000926.1 coordinate 548,464, forward strand.
TAAGAATAAACTGTCAAATTCATCACACATATCAAAATTTTTTCATAAATCACTATATTTTGAGAAAAACAAAAGAATTGTGTTTCAAAAACGAAATATGAAAGCAACACCGATATCAATACATGATTAAAATGTTTATCGGATTGTAATTAGTTCCAGTTAAAAGTATAAAGGAAAATTTCAATAAATTAGCTTCTGCGTTTCAATCTTCAGAGGAGTATGTCAAGTTACTTTCATATTTTAAAAAGACTCATATACAAGGAGAAAAAATTGCTAACAGATTAAGGTATTCTAAACTTGCACATTTTTATCTGAACATTATTTACTTATTCCCTAAATTTGCTTCTAAAAACAACCAAGTGTTGTGAAGGATATCACAATGCGTTACAAAGACGTTTTCAAGAAAATCATTCTACACTATCGAATTTTGGAGAAAATATGAATGACATTAATTTGTCTAAATACAAATTGAGTCAAACAAGTGTGCAAAATATTGAAAACACTCGTTTTACATAATGTCAATGAAACTTTAAAGTATTATTCACGGATAAGACAATGAAAAACTGCCATTTTAAAAAGCTCTTGCTCATATTCAAACAAAATAATTTTTGTACGAAAATGAAATTTAAACATCAGTTTGTGCATTAATTTAGTTTGGCTTATTTTTTAAAAAAACAGTTTTCCAATTTTTTTATAAGTAAGATGAAAAAGTAAAGATAGGTAAAGTATGCAAGTGTAAGATGGTGCAAGTGAACGACTACCTTGAAGAGATAGAGGAGCTAATATAGCAATATGTATATATATAATAAACTAATTAATTTTAATAAAAAAAAGTTTTTTATTATTTTTTCAAATTTACTTTTCTGATTGATAAAATGGTAATGCTATCTGCAAAAATTTTAAAGCATCATTTATCTGCCATTTAGATTACTACACATTTTCCTTAGTATGATTAAAGTTTGATGGTTATCTTACACTCACAAATCTTTTAAAAAGTTTTTGTTTGCAAAAGCTGGTCTAAAAATTGAAAAATATTTCCAATTTTTAAATAATTTTATATATTCGGTGATACCATCAAGAGATTTATCTCTACTCAAGATAATCAAAAAGTTGTAATTCTTAATTATATTATATATATAACACATAATATGCTTAATATGACTGCTTAATTTTTAAAAAGTATACTCTAATATTCACGTAGTTAAACAGCTTTAGTTAACAAAGTAGATTAAGATGGCAAATAAGTTAATTTAATATAAAATATATAATTTTTTATGTTTAGTGAACTTTACTCACCCTTTAAGCCAATTTTTTTTATATGAATTCGAATTTTTTCATTTGATATCTGAAAAATAAAATGTATTAAATTTACTATTTATTTTATAAAAAATAGATCTAATTTTTTGGAATAAAAATCGATAATAATTGATGAAAAATTCTTTATACTCTTAGGTCATGTAACCTCGAGGGATACTTTTATAGGCTAATTAAAGATGAGTGTACAAAACGCTTAGTGACCATGAGATCGGCCTGGAGGAAGTAACAATTTGTTCTTTCGCAGAAAATCAAGACGTTGTTTAAAGATGTTTAATGCAGAGGAATTCAGAGTTAGGGCAGAGTGTTCCAATCATTGATAATTCTCTTTGAAAAGAATCTTTTACAAAAGTGTTTTTGGCTTCTACTTTTTATAAATTTGAACGATCATTTTTTTTATACAAATATCTATTGTCTATGAATTCATAAAATAAATTGAACCTTTTGAATAAATTCTTTCTTTCTACTTTACAATAACTTTCAAATTGTAAGTTTAAAATTTCTTCTCAATTTTGGTTCGTAATTGTAAGGAAATTTTTTTGTGATATATCAGAATTTTAATATCATATAGCAATATTATAACCTAAACATTTAGACTTTTTTCTTTATATGAAAGAGAAAATAATTTAAATTAAATTAATTATTAAAATGAAAAGTTATGCAATAATAGCGAAAACAAAATCAAAATAATAAAATTAAAGAACTTTCAATTGAGTTAAATAAAAAGTTCAAAATCCTAACTTATTTAAGTAAAAACAAATTTCAAACAAATACAAAATTTCAAAAAACAAAATTTCTGTGCAGTTTTCCAATGGTCAACAATTTTGATAAAGTAACTAACCATGCTTCTAAAACTAGAGGAATCATTGCTTATTTTAAACCATTTTTAAAAGTCAAAACTGTATCCCCCTTTGTTCCTTCCTACATTGAATATATTACTTTAGAGATTGAAAATAATGGCAAAAACTTTATCGTTTGCTGCATTTATAGAAGCCCCTCAATCAATATGGCTTGTTCTACTCATGAAATAATTCGTCTCTTTTCAACCCTCATTGACTTGTTTCCTAAATTTACTATAATTTTCATTGGAGATTTTAACTATCCCTCTATTCCTTGGAACTCCAAAGTTCACAACGCTAGAAAGAATTCTTCTGCTATGAAGTTTGTAGAGTACCTAGCTTCAAACAACTTGTTCCAATTAATTCAGGATGCTATTAGATTAGATTATACTGGAAAAGAAAGTATTTTAGACCTCTTAATTACGAATTTCCCTTCTGATCTTTCAAATATTTCTATTTTACCAGCATTGGATGGTAGTGATCATTACTCTATTACGTTCGATTTTTCTTATATTGTCAAAGCTTCATCTTCTATAACCACCAAACTAGATGTTCGCTCGGGAAGATACAATAAAATAAGAGAATATCTGTCCAATGTTAATTGGAACCTATATAATGAATACTCTTTTTTTAGAGTTTTATGATGTTTTCATGAGAGTTATATACGGAGCTATTGCTGACTGCTGAGTTTATACCTTTAATGAAAAAGAAAACAAAATATAATCCCTATATCAACAGATCAACTACATACATATACAAAAGAAAAAAAAACTCTTCAAGAAGTACCTGAAGTTTAAAGACCCTAAAATATTGTTACAACTCAAAGAAATATCAAATAAATTAAGAAGAGAAACAAGAAAAGCAAAGCGTTCCTTTGAATGTAACATTTCAAAGAACATAAAAGACAAGCCTAAAAAGTTTTGGAATTATATAAACGTATTGAAAAAAAGAAGCCATAGTTTAAATACTATAATTGATAAAATGGAAATCGTGTAAAATCTGATAACATAATTGCTGAAACATTCAGTGAGTACTTTTCTTCTGTATTTACTAACCCTCAAACCCATCCTCCAAAAATATTACCCAAGTATCATCACTACTCACCGATGGAAAATGTAGTAGTCTGTGAAAAACTTGTATTTCAGAAACTTAGCTCTCTCGGCGGCGACAAATCACCTGGTATTGATAATTTGCACTCATATATTCTGAAAGAACTTTCCCATGATTTGGCATTTCCTATAACAAAGTTATTCAACCTATCTTTAAAAGAAGGAGTCATGCCCAAAACTTGGAAATCTGCATTAGTTGTGCCTGTACATAAAAGTTCCGACCCCGAGCTTCCTTCAAACTACAGGCCTATTGGTTTAACTTCCGTCCTGTCAAAAGTGCTTGAATCTATAGTTGCTGATAATATTCTTTTTTATTTGGAAGAAAAGAATTTGATTAACACTAACCAACATGGTTTTCTGAAAAAGAAATCTACTGTAACACAATTATTGGAGTTCCATGATGATGTTACTAATCTCCTTGAAAATAATGACACGGTTGATGTTTTATACTTTGACTTTCGAAAGGCATTCGACAAGATTCCGCATAATTATTTACTCGGTAAATTGAAGGCCTATGACATTAACTCTGGAATTATTAATTGGATTGATAACTTCTTGACCGATAGAACCCAGTTTGTCACCGTGAATGGCCATATATCAAATTCAAGTAGAGTGACTAGTGGTGTTATCCAAGGTAGTGTGATAGGACCACTACTTTTCAACATTTACATAAATGATCCGCATACCCAAGTTCGTTCTCGCTTAAAATTGTTTGCTGATGATCTTAAAATGTACTCTGAATCAACTAACAAATCTAAACTACAACTTCAAACCGACCTTTTTACTTTATACCAATGTTGTCACACTTGGGGTATGGATTTAAACTTTTCTAAATGTTATCATTTTCAAATTGGTTTAAATAATAGCGTCACTTACTACATAGGTGGTTATAATATTAAGCGTACCGCACAAATTAACGATTTAGGAATTATTATTGATGATGCTCTCAAATTTAAACCTCAATTTTCAAAAATCATCTCGAAAGCTTACTCTATATTCCATTTAGTTCTTCGATATTTATCTTCCTTTGAACCCGAGATAGCTAAACCTATATATAAAGCTTTGATACGACCCATCCTTGAGTACGGTAATGTTATAGCGCAACCTACCTGCATAAAAAATATGAAATCTTTGGAGAAAGTACAGCAACATATAACCAAAAGAATGAAAGGCCTCAAAGAACTGCACTATAAAGAACGATTGCAGACTCTGTCCTTACCACTTCTGTCATACAGATATAAAAGAAACGACATGATAACAGTATTTAACATCATAAATAAAAACATTCATGTTAATCGTGATATCCTACCCCCATTTTCTTCAAGATTTCAAAGAACTCATCAGTACAAATTTATAAAAAGCCGACACAAAAAGCACTTCCGCAAAAACTTCTTTTCTAACAGAATTATCAACGACTGGAACAGCCTTCCCGCGTATGTAGTGAACTCTCCTAATTTAAACATCTTCAAGCAACGTCTTGACCACTTCCGGAAAGATAAGATGTATACTCCTTCCTAGCTTAGTAACTTGGAATATCATAGTTTTCTTATATTAATCTTTTTTCCATAATTGTCACTTACACTATTCTCGATCAGTTTAGTTATTCTTTTTCTTTTCCTTAAATTGATGCGATCATTACAGGCAAATTTGCCTTTCTATTCGCTTAAAAAATTATGTTATGTTATGTTAAAAACAAATAGCATATTTCGGTGTAAGAATTATGATTTTGATTTTATAATATAAAAGGAGAATATATTATATATGCAATATACATATATACTTTTAATGGTCAAACACTCTTAGTGCATTTGCTGAATAAACAAACACTCAATATTGCGCAAGCTTCACCTCATTTTCTTCAAGAAGCATGCATAGTGTTAAGAGAATTGTGAAAAAAGAAAAAAGCGCTTCTCATAAGATATAATATAGCGGAGGAAGAAAAAAGTCATGAAAGACTGCGGCCTCGTAACTTTGATGTGTGCAAGAATGGAACCAAGAGTAAGGACTTGATTGTTCTCCAAAGAAGATATTACTTCTATTCAGGAAGAAGATACTAGAGTGAGAAGGAGGTGAAACTCTTCAATTAGTTGAGAGGCTTTAAGAGAGCCTCGAGCATACCCAGACTGCCTCACTACGCACTAGACATTAAGCTACAGCATGGGTCTTTGTGCAATTGGTTAGGGCAGTGAAGTATCTCGGGGAGGGCAAACAAGGCACGGGACAAGGGCCCAGATGTAACAAGTGTAAAAATTGGAAAAAGTGTGTATTCTATTTATAAATGTTCAGCAAAATGAAATATCCTATTTGAGAACAAATAATAATTCTAGTGCAAGAGAAGAATTAAGAAATATACCACCTCTTATTCTTTTGAGGACCAGAATTATGAAGATAATCTGGCCGTTTAAAAAGTTAATTAAAGAATAGCCAAATTTTAATGAAGTAAAGCAAGAAGAGTTTTAATTTAAGTTTGCTTATATAAATAGATAAATTAACTCTTGTGTGTGTGTATGTGTGTTAACATTACAAAAAAAGATAAGCACTTACTCAAATCTTTAGATTTTAAAATAAAAGAGTGTGGAAAAAAGAGAGAATTTTCCAATTGAAGTAAGGTCAGATGATAATAATTAGCTTTCAAGTTCAATCGAATTAAGCTTAATCGTTTGCAGAATTTTAGGCATACGCAAGTTAATCACTAGGAAATCAATTAATCAGTAGAAGTTTAACGCGTTTTCTTCTTTGTCATAATCCAAGGGCTTAGATACGACCTTTAAATGCTTTGTGAAAACTACTCACTAAAGATGAGGATATCGCTAATCGGATAGGTTTAGCAATTTCATTTGAAGTTTGTGAACAAATTAAGACCAGCAACTACACTCTCAGGCTCCAAAAGAAAAAATCCAAAGTTATACAAAAAATCCAGCTTATCCAAAGTTGATAAGAAATATTGAAAAACTTTTTCTCATATTAGCCAACAAAAAAACTATATTCATGAAATGTTGCTGATATCTTACAAATTTTATCATTAGAAATCAAAATAGAAATTATAAGAAAAATCATCACTAACAAACACACAATATCTAAATTTTGATTAGAAATTTTTAAATAATTCTTCTTTTTTCAAAAATTTCTGAAATTATATACTGTAAAGTACTTCAATTTTGAGACAACAACATTTCAACAATTATGGTTCAAAAACAAATTTGCCAAAATTTTATTTAGCAAATAAACATTTCTAAAATTTAAACTTGGAAGAATAAAATAGACGACCTTGATCAGGAAACTTAAATTTAGGATTGGTACAAGATTTAAGTCGCAAAATAATTTAATGCCATAAGCTAGGTTAGGCTTACTCCCTTATCTGGCCTATGTAGGAGTGTGCTTGTAGGACCGATAATAGAATCCAAAGGTTTTTACGGTTAGGTAGTGCTGTGGCAACCGATTCTAACCTTGTTATCAAGCTACAAACAAGTTAATAATAATTAATGGGGGCGTGAGTAGGGTCGGTTAGATGCTGGATTCGATATCTCAAGGTCTTGGGTTCGATACCGCAACAAGGCTGCTTTCCTCATAGTTCGATGCAAGCGGCGCATTCTGCCTTTTCGATGAAAACAACTCATGATACCTTTACTTAACAATAAACTTTAAAATTGTTTCCCATTTTGGGAGCTAGCCAGTGGAGGATCTAGAAATCAACTATAGAAGGGCTAAATTTGAAATATTGATTTTATTGGTTTTTTAAAGTTCAGACGTTGTATGTCATCATCGTCTCCGTCAACATTTCTTAAGAAAAATCAATTTTTTAAGTCAAGATCATCATTATCATCATTTTCTTCTTCTTCTTTTGAGGCCTCACTCCATAGGGGGCTGGGCCTAGGAGGGCTCCCTTTGGATCCGCCAGTGGATCGCATAGTATCGATCACTTAGTTGTATTCATATAATTTAAATCATATATTTTTGTATATCAAGGTATAGTCATGCAGTAGACGTGCCATTCTTAGGGTTTAGGGTTAGGGTATCAGAGACATTTAGTACCTACTTTTAAAAGTTTCGTTCCCAGTTTTTTTCCATTTTGGGTATGAAATCACCAATTTTAGGTTGGAAATGAATTTGGTACAAAATGTCTTGAAATCAGTTAATTCTTCTGCAAAAATGATTCATTTATAAGTTTCACAAGTATTGGTTAATATATCATTTTTTCTTAAAACAAACTAGTTAATACAAACAAGCACACTTACGGGCTACTTAATAAAATATGATACGTTATGTTGATTACTATTTTCAAATATTAAACAAAAGCCCAATTCCATTAACAGATTATCATAAAGTATAAAGTAATTATGGGCTAATTCCTGAATTGAATGAAGTTAGAAGCCTATACTTAGATTGATCGAATTTCTTTATTATCAAAATAATCTTAGATTTTCAAAATGCACTCAAACAAAGAGATTTTTTGAGAAAGATTTGTTACCGCGTTTTTATTAAATTTAAGTATATCGGTACATGGATTTCTGAATGTATTCGTATATACGTATGTATGTACGTATTCATATATATATATGTGTGTGTGTATGGAAATTTCATTTTTAGAATTTACTTTATATCTTACATGAAAAACTGAAAAAGTCTCGGAAAGTGTTCAGTAATGCTTAAAGGGTATGATAAAAGTAGCTTATTATTATTATCAAAGAAGGATGAAAATTACAAAACAACATTCTTAATATTATAGGATTAAGAGAAATGAAATGGTAACTATGTTCAACATTGTAAAGAAACACAATTTTAGACAAAATTACTTTTCTTGAGTTTTTTCTGAAAAATTTTTCAGATCCTATTTGTTTAAGTTTTGAATGAAACTTAGGTATCTTTTCGTGAATAAATTAGAATTTATTTCTGGTCTGGAATCTCATCAAAGATTCTATGGAGATTACAATGAATTTTCATGCAAATGCAGAATTCGAAAAATTTTCAGGATTACAGTAATCAACAAAATCTTTTCCAGTTCAAGTAATAAAAATTGTGAGCATTTGTAAAATAAAACAAGTTTATTCAGAAAGAAAATGCAAGTGTTATGCAAAAACTATTTTCAAGTGTATGTGAAACCTTATGGGACTTGCTGGAAATCACTACTAGATTCAGCTTTTAATGTTTTTTGGAGCTTTTAATTGATTTTGTGGGAATGTGGTGTTGCCGGCGTCTTTTATTCAGAGAATGTCTCGGGTCTTCCAGATCATATGTGTCCGGAGTAACGATATTTGCATCTTTAGCAACGACTTCAATCTCGCTTTCTTTAAGCAATTGATGCTTCATCCTAAATGAATTGTAAAAATTTAATGTCATTTTGTTTTCCAACTTTAATTCAATCTTATGGCCTATGCAATCATATTTATTTGGAGTGACACTATGGAAGACTGACTACTCAGCGTTACTTATAACCAATGGTAGCATACGGTGCGTTACATTTCAAAATTAACGCGTGATACGTTAGTTTTTTATTACGTATGAAAAAACGAAACTACGAAATATGTCAAAGTTCGGTAGGATTTTGATCTTTGGTATGTTTTATTTCATCAAACTTGTGAGTAGTAAATAGATTTATTAAGTTCAAGCTCGTTACTTCATAGTGATATCAAATTCTAGGCAATAAGGTTTTGTGATTTATTTGTTCACCCAGAGCCAGTGATAGAAATTGTAAACCGACCCTGGTTCACCACAAACACGTGTAATATAACCCATAAAGAATATGATATATTATATATAGTGATATTAAACATATTTTTTCAAAAGATTAAATACAAATTAATTTATTTACATAATTTATATACATACAAGAGAAAGGCAATTATTCTAACTGTTTCTGCATTTTGAAATTATGAAGTTTTCTAATCTGAAATTTTTGATGTTAAATAAGACATACCTGAGAGAAGAGGACTTTTTCAAGATCAAGTAAAGATGAGCACTCCCATATTTCTACGGGGGTGCTTATCTTTACTCGCTTATTTATGAAAAACAGAATTGCCTGCAAATATATGCAGAATTTTTCAAAATGAGAACGAAAATTCATTATCAAAAAAAAAATGACAAAACTTTTTTCCTCGCTTTTTTTAAATTTTTTTATTAGGATTTAACAATTATTTTCCTTGATCCATTTTTATTCCATAGTTTATTCTTTACTATATCAATTTGATTAAACTTAATAATAAATTTGTCATTTCAATATATAATTTTTTTTCTAATATAACAATATCAATTTTATTAAATTTGATCCTATATTTTTTTTTCTAATTTATTCTGTTAGTTAAAATTGGGAATGCCTATCTTTACTTATTAAAATCTGGGGTACTTTTCTTTACTAGTCAAAAATCGGGGGTGCTTTTCTTTACTAGTCATTTTTGGGAGTGCTCATCTTTACTTGATCCCTTTTTCAACATTTGCCTAATTTTACATGAATTTGATATTTAAAAATATAATACGGAATTTGATGTTTTCAATTTTGCTTAACAAACTATATTATTTCAAATTAACTTCCTCAAATCGTCTCTTTACATCAGGGCTCGGCAAAGTGGTCGATATCGACCCTTGTGGGTCGATAAGATAGGCAAACTTACCAAATTGTGCTGTGCTTTTTTACTTTATAGTAGTAACAAATCTCCTCTTTCTTTTAAAACATAGCTTAGGACATTGTATAGTATAGGATATATGAAACATTTTTGGCTTGTATTTTTTCTCTTAATTGTTGGAGATTGTTTAATGTTTTTATGAAACATTTCTATGTGGGGTGGAGGCCGATGTGAAGACAAATGTTCTATGAAGGGGTTGACGGGTAAAAAATTTTGCCGATCCCTGCAGTTTACACGAATAATATATAAAAAATAAAAATTAAAAATATGATATCAATGTTCAATGTTTGTACTAAGGAAAATTGGAGGCATTTATTCGCAAGGTAAAAAAACATCAAACACATCTCCTTGATCACGCTATTACGTTTGAATTTTTTTTCGAAAATTCTATACGTTTTTTTTAATATTTTTTATACTCTTATACAATTTTACGGTATGAAAAAAAGGAAGTTTGAAAATACGAAACTTCTTTTCGAACGAAAACGTAAGCTATCACTGTTTATAAGAGCTCTAGTCCGCGTTCTTGTGAATTTCTTTCGCTATCTGTCTGTTTCTTTTGACGATATATTCTTCGTATTTTTATTTATTCTCACAAATTTTCTAAATCCAATTATGTGTATCTAGATTGATGAAATTTTGAAATTTGAATTACAAGGATACCCTTCTTTACGAGTAATATTTTATTATTAACCCATTTAAGAGGTAGAGGTACCCCGGGGTGTTTTCATCGAGAAGGCACAATTGCGCCGCTTGTATCGAACTATGAGGAAAGCAGGCTTGATGCGGAATCGAACCCAAGACCTTGAGCTATCGAATCCAGCATCTAACCAACCCTACTCACGTCCCCAAGACCAAGCAAAGCAGACGATATCTAAAAAAACGCAGACGATTTATATTCAAAGTCATTGAAAAAAGCAGACGAAGATGAAATTACTTATGTTCCAAAATAGGAACATTGGTCGTAAATGGGTTAAATTAGTTTTTATATTGCCAGTAGAAGGTCCAACTCGATAAAATTAAACGATTATATATTCGCCATTAAAGAAATCAATGATTTTTTTTAATTTTTATTTAACCCATTAGGTACCATAGAAATCAGATGATATCTAAAAAAACGCCGACGAAGATGAAATTACTTATGTTCCCAAATGGGAGCATTGGGACTTAATGGGTCAAATTTTTATGTTTTAGTTTTAAAGTCCATTTATATCAAACTAAAATGTGGTTCTTCGTACAACTTATACCTCGCATAACGAACTATCAACTTAAAAACAGCAACAAGAATTAAACCTCAAAGCGAGATTTATGAAACATTTGTAAAACAGGGTTTGCAAAATATAATGAAAGATATCAATGGAAAATATTTTATTAAATACAGCTTATCATGATGGATCCTAGAACATACTTATTGCTAAGAAGCAAACTCGTAGATTCCTAGTGGTGCGATATTTTTTCATATATCATTCTGTAATATGCAGGAAACATTTGATCGATTATTCTATTTTTTGCATCATTTTACATTACATAAGGTGAAGAAGAAGAAGGAATCAATAAAATCAACACCTAATCAATCAGGCTCATAAGAATACGCCTGAGCCCTTTCAGTTTATATGAAAGGTTTCTTTGCTTTTCACTCACTTTCTTTGGCGTTTTTTGCAACGATTTTATTGGTAAAGAATTATTATAATGTTATGCAATCTCACTTTGCTTATGCCAAGTTCTTGCTTATACAAAGTGAGTATGTGTTACAAGGTAAAACGATTCACGTAAAGAAAAAACACACACAAAATAGGAATTTTAAGTCGTTGGAAGAATCAGGAGGAATCCTCTGGATCTTCGTTGTCATCTTCTTCAGGGAGGGAGTGTGGAAATAGTGTTAAGAGAAAAGTAAAGAAAGTAATGGCGTTTGCTGTTAAACGACTCATGAAACTAAATCTACCTTCCTTACTCTATCGTTTCAAAAGGAGAGACATGATTACCGTTCATAATATCCTTCATGGAAAGATGCTCATCAACTCTAGAATTTTACCCGATTTTTCAAAAAGAAACTAAAGATTCCACCCTCAAAAATTTCAGAAATCGTTTTGTAAAAAGTCCTATTTAAAAAGGTTTTTCTCTGAAAGAATTATTAATGACTGGAATTCACCTCCCGATGATATTGTTAATGCTCCAAACGTATATGATTTTAAGAACAAATTGGATGAATTTTAGAAAGACAGAATGTTTGAGCTCTGCTAAACATTGCATTCTCCCCTTCTTCTTTCCTTACGCAGATGCGATAATTAACATGATAATTAATCTCTTTTATACTTATAAAATATTCCTATACTTTTTTTTAACATTGACATGAATGAAAAAATGAAAAAATTACTATTTTTTCTTTACTCATTGAAGCTTTTTATGGTGTTATAAATCCAATTCATGTAGGTCTATTTATTTTATAGGCAATTATTAATTCAAAAATAAATAATAGACTCACTGTTTTATATATTCAATATTAAAATAAAAATCTTTCAAGTCTTTCAAAAAATGTTAAAAATATTTTACATAGTTAATTTTAATTTTGGAAAATTTGTAGAGAAATTAAATATATACAAAAATTTTATGAACACTAAATAACTCTTTGCTAAATTTAAAATAGATACATTTTATCAATTTTCAAGGAGTAGTATATAAATTGAGGAATGCGTGCTTATATATAAGCCCATAATGCAGAGGCTCCGAAATTAGGGGTAAATTACCATATGGTGATAATTTAGCAATTTTCCAAGTGTAGAGTGCTATATGTAATTTGTAGAATCTTTACCTTTTATAAGTAATCTTTATGAGGATACTAACTATTTTTAGGGTGTAACAAGTTGTAAATAGACCTTAATTCATCATACACCTCTGCATTCTTTATTTGAATCAATCAAAACATATTAGAGCTAAGATATTAAAACCACTTTCATCATTTGTGTTTTAATCAAACGCTAATATATTAAAACTTAAAATTTTAGTGCTCCCATGAAAATATATGTATATAAAAGAACAAAAAAATTAATTTCTGCCGCCAGAACACAAAATTTTATTGGGAAAAGGGGTGCATAAAAAATCAAAAATTTCTTCTCAAGTGTTTACCCCCTTCCCCTCATCATAGTGTGTGTATCTTCTATAATATGTATAAGAAAGCTTTATAACACGATAAAATTCCAAGACTATACAATTTGCACCCCACCCCTCAAGTTAAGCATATGTATCAACGCCTGACAACTCCCTCTCTTTCTCTCTCTCAATGAGATCAAGATGAAGTCGTGAAATAAAGAAGTCTCAAAATTGTGCTCTGCGAGAAATTAAAATTCTGTCGTCGTCACTCCTATCAAAATTTATCTAGATTAAATGCAATAAAGAAGATTTTGAAGAGGAATTCGGATCACTTCTATGACAGATTAGCGAGGGATTTAAAAGGAATAAATAAATAAATCCCTAAATAAATATGCGTGCTAATGATATTACTTGATACAACAGACAAAATGGATTCCTGATGAAAGAACATTTCAAGAACTTGACATCAACGACTCGCTAAATTCATTAAAAAATTATGAAATGATTTGAAATTTTATCAGGCTCACCTTTCGACCAGACTATGCGTTAATTGACGCATATAAAGATATATTGTCTAAAATCATATAATATTTCATCCATCGCTAAGTAGATTAGCTCATATATTTCGCAATAATGCAATATATCGGCCTAGCTTGCTTCTATTCTAATGCTAAATAGAAATATCTTAAATTATATTTAACGAAAAATAAAACTTTCGATAGTTTGAAAGAAAAAAAAAGTTGTAAAAAAAAAGTAATTTCAGCATTTTAATTACTCGTGTTAATATTGAAAAAAATGTTTTAACTTAAAATGAAATAAATAATTAACATGTGATAAAAAAAATAATTTTACCAGTTAAAAATTACACAACTTTAAAAACTTTTAATTTTTTTTTTGCAAAAATCTAATACTTGTAATTTTAATGTTAGTTTTAGCATGTTGTATTTGCAGGTTTTTCAATTTATATACGGCAACAATTTCGTTTCAAATGAATTTCTTTCAAGAAAGGGAAGCTTCCAAATTATAATTATTATATTTTGGCAAATCAATATTGATTTGTAAAAATTGGGTAAAAGTAAGATCAACCCTTGATAAAATTCGTATTTCAATAACCCGAAAACAACGTTATCCACACACAATTTTTGTATTTTAAAAAACGTGTCTCGTTTTACATGTCTACAAGTATCCCCTCAGAATCAGATGAACAAAAAAGTAGTACCTTAGGCCAAGCCTGTCAGAATCCAATCTTGATCCACTGAACTTCATCAGCCTCAGTGGTGTTGTAGTTAATTATTAGTCTACATTATATTAGACTATGGTATGACACAGGTGGGCAGAGACATCAGTGGCGTAGCCAGAGGGGGGGGGGGGGCAAAGGGGGCAGTGCCCCCCCCCCCCCCCCCAAATACCTTTTCTGCCCCCCCCCCCCCCCCAAATAATTTCATTTCCAATATGCTTGCCCCCCTAAATTCCTTGCATTGCCCCCCCCCCCCCCCCCCAACTTCCATTTTTTGGCTACGCCACTGAGAGACATGCACATGTGTAAAAAAATTAAAATTTTCATATTTGTGAATACGTACAACAAGCAAAAATATAGTATTCCACTTTTCATTTATTATGTGTAAAATAAGGTATTTAAGGAAACTCTTATGTTTGTGAGCGTAAAAGTTTTTAGGCGCGACTAAATTCTACAATCAATTTTACACTGCTCACATAAGGTGCATGTGTGTCAAGGATTCCGCACGCGAAGGAATACAATACAGTTCGACGCGTATTTCTTGATTTGATCAAAAAAATAATGTTATGGATTGAAATTTAAACATTAAATTATCTAATTTTTAACAATTATAGGTTTAACCGTTTACAAAGCCAACGTTCGCTTTGTGGGAACATAAAACAATTTAAATAAATTTTTGAATAGTTTAGTTTTATCAGCGTTTCAAAATATTGAATGAATTAAAAAAACTTGAGCTTTTCATTTTTACATCTCCTTTTATAGTGGATGCTTCAGAATTACCATTAGAATTTCAGTTAGAAATCATTACAACTGTTTTAGACTTACATTTGTTGTTTCATTTTAGACTTATAACGTGAATCTTTGATGAAAAACAAGTTATTTACAGCACATTCATAGATTTTTATCAAATTTTGTTTCTAAATATGCAAAAATAACTTCATTAGCTTCAAAAATTATATGCATGTCTGTCCCGATTTATCTTTGCGAACAAAGTTTGTCATTGATCAATATGAATATGTCAATCACAGAACAAGACTAACAATAATTCATCACATAAATAAAATTTTAACGCTTTCTCTGCAAAAAATTAACTTCAAATTTGGATAAAATTGTTAAGGAAAAGACTTTTCAAGTTTATGCAAAATAAAGAAAGAAAAATAATAATAAAAAGGTCATTTAAAGTTTTTAATTAATAATAATAATTTATTAAAGCATTCTTGATTTTATCCTGTAAATCTTTAGAACGCTATAAATATTCAAACCCGGATTCCGAGTGATATGACTTTGACACTATTGGTTTAGTCGCATATTTTGTAATCGTCATACGTTGAGTTGACATTGTGTAGCATAAGGTAGTTATATGATGGGACTGAGTAAGTTAAATGTTACCATTCAGAACCATCATCTTCATCATCTTTGATATCTAATAAATTTGCGCCGTGAAAATCGTCTATTTCAGCAGTTGTTGACTTTTTAGTACGCGTTGACGATCTACCTCCATGGTTTCTTTTATGCGATCTCTTGGAAGGAGGCGAACTTTTGACAGATTCCATCTTTTCTTTGAAGTTCTTCAATAAAGTCATTGTCTTAAAAAATAATCTTTAATATTGTCAAATATCTTTTCCACGATTCAAAAAATAAAATACGAAAAGATAACGAAAATGTGCGATTAATAATAGTGGATAGCATAGGGTCCGACGCATCAGCTATTTTGATTGACCAACGTGAAATTCCTGCCTATCCAATCATAGTAGATTATATTCTTGGCTTGGATGCAATAGGATATTCAAAAATTCCACTCATGAAAATTTCATCCGAAGAAAAATCCACAGAAACAAATTTTGTTTTATTTTGTAGTCTTAACTTTGTGTCTGAAATTTCGAAAGTGGAATTTAGGCAACAACATAAAAAGTACAGTGATGATCGTTTTTAACTCATTACACGGAAACCTTGTGAACGGAAAAACACTTGTGGAACAAAAGTGTTCAGATTATTGAAGGTTGATAGTATTTAGTTTTAATAGGAATGAGTAGTGCTAATCTGTTAATAAGGTGAATGAATACAGTACAAAGAATGAAAAATATTAACAAATTTTCGGATTAAAAATCCTTCAACAGATGGAAAAGATAAATAAATACGGCAATCCAATTAGAATACCAGAGAATAAAAATACAAGAAATATAATGTAGAAAGTTAGTTAGATTTTAGACGTGGTTAACTCTAGCCAACCTTAGTCACGCCTCTTTATCCTATAATAAAATAAAAAGGTAGGTATAAAATAATATTGTTTCAGAGAAGTAATTATTTTCTATTATATTTTAGCACGATCGAGGGATTATTTGAACAAAAAAGAGTAAATACATGAAGGAAGTTGTTAATGCTGAACTATTTATTCATATTTACGATGGCATGAATTGTCTCCTGTGGAACATATCATCATCATCATCATCATCATCCATTTTGCCTTCTAGGCCTGGTTATTGTTCCCAAAGAGTCGGGGTCAACCAGTTTCCTGCAACAACTACGCCATTTCATTCTTTCTTTAGCATCACTTCGCACAAGCTTTCTTTTTTCCATATCGTCATCATTTCATTCCATGTTTTCTTTGGTCTTCCTCTCTTCATCTTTCCATCAATCAATTCATCTTCTTCTTTACAACGTTTCCTTCGGACATCCCTTCGACATGACCAAACCAACGTAATCTATTCTCATCTAAATGCACTTCTATATCCTCAATTCCAATTTTCTTTCTTAACACATCCTTGGCAATCCTATCTTTCAGCGTCTTCATCCTAATCATTCTCATCTCAGTTGTTTGTAGCCTTCTCGTGTCAGCCTTCTTCATCACCCAGCATTCAGAACCGTAACAAATCGTACTTCCAACGCAAACTTTATAGAGTCTTGCTTTTAGTTCGTCAGATAAAAAATTCCCACACAGTAAGCCGGATAATTCCTCGAACATTTTCCAATCAATACAGTCGAAGCTCCTGTGGAACTACATATTGTATCCTTTTGATTAACTAAGTATTATTTTTTCTATTCTCTCTTCGATAAAATGATTTTATAGATATCCTTAAAATTTATGCAAAAAAATGATCCATCAATTAAAAAAAAATTAAAAAAAAGCAAAAAATCAAAAAAATTTGAAGCGGCATATTTATCCCAGTTCTTAACGAAAGTTATGTCTTTAGTACACGTCTTAACAAATACAAATATTGGCGATCTTCCTATTTAAAAATCATAAGGTATTCGTAATTATATGTTTAATAATATATAAAGCACTTTCTTTTAAAAAAAAAACAAAAAAATAACGTTTCATTAAATGAACAAAATTGTTTTAAAGCTTTTTGTGGTAAGGCCCCCTCTAGTGCAGAGTTTCCCAAATTGGGGGAAATAATTACACTGTTTATTAACAATAAAAAATCTTTGATAGATTTTATCACGTCTGAGAAGGAGAGAGAGTTTGTCTATGGCAGATGAACTGCGTTGTCTACCAGCTTGGGTATGGTCACACCTTTACGAGTAGGATGTTAGCCTGCAGCATCTGAAATACAAATACTGACACAAAGAAGCATATTTATAAATACTATTTATTATTTATTATTTTATATTAAAATGGCACAGAAGAGGAGATTGTATGAAAATAGTTATTTGGACTCAATTGTGTTGTCTAGGAGGGTACACGCATTCCTCCGTCTGTTGTGTGTTTGAAAGACTCTCATAATCGCAAAACTGCTTGTTTTCAACACCTTCATTACTGACAAAAGAATTGGTATGAACTTTTTTTACGTCTATTAGAGATATTAACAAAGGAAGTTATTGAAATTGCAGTAGTTGCGTGTTTTTTTTTCAAGAAATTCAAGAACTGAGTTGGATTGGAGCATATTGGAAATGGTTTTCAGTACAGATTTGCTTGGTTCACGATCAGGATTCATAGCTATTGTGACGTAGAATAATCGGGCTTGAAAGGAACTCTCTAGCTCTCTCAAAAAATGGATGCTAAACACGCATCTCCTTTATTTGAAACACAAGTGCAATGACTTTCAAAAAGAAAGTGAAGTTGTTTTTGATTCTCAAAATAAAGATGCACCTACTGTCTGTCTTCAGTTTTTTACCAAGGAAGAATTTTTACCACTTGCTTATCTTATCTTGCTGATATTTTTGAAACTCTGAAAGAGTTAAATAAGAATTTTCAGAGACACAGAAACAATGTGATTGCGCACACTGATGCCTTCAATGCTTCCATGGCCAAACTCAAACCTTCTCCTCATTCTGTTTTCCATAACGTAAATTTATGCATCTGGATTTTCTATTTTATCACAATCAAGCGCAAGGCATGCAACCGACTCGATGTGAGACATGATATACATCACGCGAGCTTGACAAATCTAAGCCTGATATTGATATACTGGTGCATAAAAGGAAACCTCACCATTTTCACTAATCTAGTTCTAAAGTAAATGAATAAACAAAAACTCTATATCCTTTGCTATGTTACTATACATTTAAAAAAAAGTGTCTTTTGATCTCTCTTACACATAAATGCAAAATCTGACTGGTTGAACTGGGTGCAGCCAAAATAACAGAAAAAAGTTTCGAAACGACTGCTCTACTGCAGTGCCGCTTTTGAATTTGGCCCTAAATGAAAAAAAGAGATGAAAAATGACTGATTTTGAATATATTGAAAAAACGTATAATATTCATAGATTAAAAATATTTTTTGATTGTAATCTACATTCAATAATTTCACTTCTTTTTTCCAGATTACTTGTTTAAATTTACAGCATACTCTGATATGATGCAAGGCAGTCAATGCAATTTCACTAAAAGCGCTACACATACGGTCATTTAATTGTTTCACCCATGTTAAATAACAAGAGACATTGGTTTAATAAAAAAGTATTTATGCAGTTTAATAATCAACAATAAAGACATAAATTTAAAATAAAAAAAATTTAAACAAACTTTAAGCCCATAAAAATTGATTTCTTAAAATGATGAATGTGCATTGTCCATAATTATTAGTATACTGGAAAGAATCGCCATTAACAGCACAACCTTGAACTTATAATATAGCATTCCGTTTCTGTTCATTTCCGCAACAACACAAATATTTTTACTTCTAGACTGTGAGACGGATGTTGTTGCACAAACACCAACTATAAACCTTCTTCATTTTGATCTATTACACACTTTAAAACAATCTCATCTAAAAAGTTTAATCGCAAAAATATTGGATGTCGATTACAATCAAAAAACATTAAAAATTTTTGTATTTCTAATTTTCAAGTTTCTTATAATCCTGAAAAGTTAGGGATAAAAAGTCTTGGAACATCACACAAAGTGACTGTATTCTAATTAAGCTAATTTATTTCAAAGTCAGAGCTGCTAAACTGGGCACCCTTACTGGCCACTGATTCCAAGACAGGAAGACATAATGGGTAGTGAAGACAGGTCATCTTTACAATATGGCTCTAGTGAAGTAGCTCAGATGTATAAACATCGAATTTATTATTACTTCAAAGAGAAATTCCTTTTTCCCAACTTTAAATCAAATTAATGGAATTAGTTAAGAGCAGAAAACTCTTTTATATGAAAATTATTACATGTAATTTTTCACATATGTACGTTATGGTGTTTATAATAAATAGAATGGTTGATTTACGTGTTTTTCCCGTTCAGAACTTCTTTTATCAGGAAACTTTGCTTTGTTTTTGATAAATTCATCCTGAGTTTTTTTGTAATCTCTTAAAATCACTTTTTCTTCCTCCGTTAGCTTAGGCATATTTTTGCCTAATTTTTCTTCAGGGTTTTCCTTTGTTTCTATGAATGTAAAATTGGAATGTTTCATCATGAATAGAAATCGATAAGAATAAGAAAATTTTAAGAGAGAGAGTTAAAGTCTCTCGATTAACTTTCAATTCGCTCAATCCTTTATAATATGCACATCATAGTTTGCTTAGATCAGCTTATAACTTAACGGAATTGTTTGGCATAATAGGCAATCCTCAAGTGTCACGAGTTAACATAATTTGAACGCTTTAGCTGAAATATATTGCATACATATTATTAAAAATACATCATGTGGGGATATAACATTTCGACGCAATCACTCAGACATCTTCAATTTGTTAAAACGATGTGATTGATAAAATATACATCTCTAGGGGTTCGTCAACATGAGAAACATCTAATCATCACGATATTTAACAAATCAAAAAATCTATAAAAGTGTAGAAATATCAGATCCAATGGATTTGTTTATTAATTCAGAAAAATCAAGTGGGACAAAAGATGAATCAAAGGTGAGCTGGTCAGAATTAGCAGATTACTCGTTCAGTAGGTATGAAATAGTTTTCAAGTTTTGACATATAAAAGCTAACATTATTTACCAGCTAGACTTAATCTCTAAGATGAACTTTTAATCTTTTTTTTAAGAAAAAAATCATTTCTTGCTAGGTTTAATAGTCTAAGATTAACATTCCAATATCTTTTAAGTTTTCTTAGCCATAAACACTGCAATATGATTTTGTTTTTTCATATTTTTTGTCAGTGGAATTTTGTGAGGATCGAATTTTCAGATGACATGTAGGTAATATGTAACACCTCCATTTTGCTAAGTCAATAGGATATAAACAAGACGAGTAAACAAAGGAAACTTTTTTCCTAGTGAAATAAAAAGGCAACCACTTGATTCCGGGTTCATTAGCAACAACATAGCGTATAAACGATGTATTATGCTTACTTTCGAAAGGTATAATAACATCTTCAGCTTCATCATCATTTTTGGCACACATTTGGGGAATAGTCGATTTTTGAGCACTAAAAAATTGTTATATATTTCATAATCGTCATATGTAATGTAGAGTCCGTTTTTTTAACGTTGTCGCATCGTGTTCGCGAGAGGAAACAAGATATTTGGTAATAAATCAGTATTTAAAAGGCAGCAAAAATTGATATAATTACATTTATATAATGTAATAATAAAAATATATAAGTTAGACCTCAATAATCAGGCCGATCCCGTTCTCTGCGTATTCTTCGAAATAACGAGTCTTGAGTATAACAAGTTTGTATTTAATTTTATCCAATGAATGAAATAAAAAGTAGTCCAAAAATTCCTAGCTCCAACATCATGATTACTTATGGTGATATTGTAAATGCGTTATCTTATTAAAATAAAGTAGTTTTAACATGATTCAAAAATAACTTACTTTAGAAAATGGAATATTCATGATTTTTCAAAATCATCACTTAAATTTCTTTTTATTTTTTGAATATTTTTGGAAAAAAATTGTCTAATTTTAATACGCTTTCTGGTTGCTATATTTCCGTTTGTTTATGCATATATAAGGAAACAATTTTGTTAAAAACGAAATTAATCAGAATAGCGGGATTTCTGGGATTGTCTCAGTATAACTGTATTTATATATAATAGAACAGGAGAGCAACCTTTTAATGATGGATTCCCTTCTGATAAAACCATATTTACTAATAAACTAATTAAAATGTTTTCATTTTAAAAATTCTCCGAAAATTAAACTTACACTTTTTTTTCAAATTATGAATAAGTTATAAACGTTAGGTAATCGAGTGTGAAAGGAAGACTTCATTTGAAAGACTACGTTACTTTAACAAGTAAAATAAAGGAATAATGAAGAAGATCGTAGCATAAAAAGTAGTATCGTAATAGATTGTGTTTTTTCTAATAAAGTGTCCCCTTCACTACGAATTCCCTGGAGTTTTTTGTAATTTCTTAGACAATGGGAAAAATTATTACATATTTCATTATCTTGCTTGTTTATCTTTTAAAATCCCTTCTTACTACTGCTATTTTTCCAATCTTAATGTAGGATCCGTGTAAAAATGAGTTATAATTTTTTAAAAAGTCAACTTTTGCTAAATCAATTATTAAAAAAGTAAGTATTTCTAAATAAACTTCAATGATAAAAAATAGTAAGCTTAACTATCGTGAAATAAGGTCTTTTGTATGAATATATATATATCTCAAACAAAAAAATATATCGTGAAAAGTGATGATTTAAAAATATATTGTTAAAAATAAACGATTAATTTCGGTGTGTAAACTAACACCGTGTTCATGGTCAAGGAGAAAAGATAAGAAGAAAGATGTGTTAGTTTACACACCGAAATTAATTCTTTATTTTTAACAATAAATTTTTTCCTACAATCGATAGATGAATTTAAAAAATGTTCTTTCTATCCATTTATTATAAATTCGAGAAGATGAAATAAACCTAATTTCAAAACCTTTCAAAATCTTCATTTCCACAAAAAAAACTAAAAATAATGCCACGTATTTCAATGTTTTAATTATTTAAAATGAAAATGTTCTGATAAAATTGTGGTTTATTTGGGTTATTTGAATTTATAATAAATTAATAAAAAGTAAAAACTCTAAACAGTTAAAAACTTCTAAATGCATCGCAATATTTTAATATGTTTATCAAGATTTAGGAAAGTTTTCAGCGCAAAGAAATCCGCTAAAAAGGCACTACCGTGTTCTGCTAAAGATGAAAATGAATTCAAAAAATAGGATTTTGTCGCGCCAGCTGATAAACAACAAGTTTAATGTGCTAACATTTACAATTTGCTAACTTAAAAAAAATTTGTATTCCGAAATGTTTTATATTTCCACAAGGAAATGGGATACTAAGAAATACACTTAACTTCAGGTCATGGGCGTGCGCAGAAAATAATTCAGGGGGAGGCAAAAAAAATTTTTTTTTAAAAAATCATGAAAAATAGTATGGTGATATTGATATATACAACGGAAGTAATATGAAGGTGATGTAATACAATTTTATATTCTTATTCCTTTCCCATCCCAGTACCATATCTACTTATTTTTTATTTTCATTAACACTGTTTTCCACAAGTTACCAGTTTGTTCTTTTGTTTGCTTGATATTCAACATTTTCGGTATTAGCATAAAAACATCAAATTTCAAATTTTTACTTTTCATTATTTTTATCAAGTTCAAAATTTTTACTTTAGATTTTAAAAATGGATATAAGAAGTTCTTTCAAAAAACAAAAATTAGAAAATACTGAAAATCTTGAGGACAAAGAAAGTTCATCTGAAATTCAATTAAACTGAAAGTTCACAAACAGAATCAACAACGTCGATCAATATTGAAGACTTTCATCCGCTGGACATGGCTTTTATGTTAACAGCATTCAAACTCTGAGAGATGAGAAAAATGATCAGATTTTATTAAACACATATACTCCTTCGGGCATAAATTACAATTATAAAAAAGATTCTAAAAGTTTCCGCAGTTTCCGTCATCAATGGATTAGTCAATATACTCCATGGCTGGCTTATTCAAGTTATTTAAAAGGAGCTTTTTGTAAAGTTTGCGTATTATTTTCACAGCCAGTTCAGAGAGGATTGATGGGTGCTTTCATTCTAAAACCCTTCACCAAATATAAGGACTTACATGAAAGTGCTAAGAATCATTCTAAATCAAATTGGCATAGAGGCTCAGTTCAAGATGCAAATAATTTCATTAAAATGATGGAAAAACCAGAGCTCAATATAATGAGTAAAATAGATAAATCAGTGTGACAAAAAATCGTCAAAATCTTTCATCAATCTTATCAAGTATTTTATTTTGCTGTTGCAATGATATTGCGCTGAGAGGAAAAGATAACACAGTCGGCAACTTTCGTGACCTTCTAAACTTCAGAATAGAGGCCGGTGATACTGTTTTAAAAAATTACATGGAGACATGCAGCAAGAACTCTAAATATATTTCAGTTCGTATAAAAAATGAGCTTATTAATTTGAGTAAAGAAGTCGTCAGAGAAAGCATCGTTGGATTTTCTATTTTAGCAGATGAAACAATTGACATATCAGGGACTTTCGATTGGTGTACGATTTGTTGAATTTGACAAAAAAAAAAGTTGTATTCAGCTCTTATACGTGAGGAATTTCTAGGGTTTGTTCCTTTAGAGAAGATGAACTCAGAAACAATCGCGGACACCATAATTCATCAAGCAAACAAATTCGGATTGAATCTGGATAAGTCCTAGGTTTTCTAGGGTTTTTGAAGAAGATATATTCAGTGATGTCAAAACCATGATAGAAAGACATGAAATACAGTTCAAAACGCCTAGAATTTGTTCACGTCAAAAACACAGATCAAATGTAGGAGGTTCAATAGAAGAATATTATCATTACTATTTTTTTCAAAGATGTACTTGCATCAATACAAAAAGTTTACCAAATTGACAACTTCATTGAAGAAGCTCTATCATGTTATAATTGTTACAAAGATGACATACTTGATGACAAACATCAATCTTTGATTGATTTTTTATCAAAAACATTAAATAATTTCTGGAAGGAATATAAAAAGATATATTATAGAGGGATACAGATAAAATATCTTTATCATTATATTAAATATTAGGAAAAATTTGACATAATTTTATCGCTCAAGCGATCATTGCTTAAACATGTCTGTCTGTTAAAAAGATCATGTAATTAAGATATAAAGTTGTATTTATATATAGAAAAACTGAATTGTTTATTAGAGAAAACTCGCATCTTCTGAACGCCGGGGCCTAATGGGATTAAGATTTTTTTTTATTTAATAAAAAGATTTATATCAAATAATTTTTTTTATCAATATTAATTTTATAAAATGCATTTCTTACAAAAATATTTATTAGAATAAACAAAAATACTAACAGTCAAATATAAGATACTCATCTTCATTATATTATCTATTTATAGATTTGGTGCTGAAGGTGACCCATTAAATTAGTGCATAAAGTAAACAGAGAAAGAGCAAAAGTTTCTCAAAAGTGCACCCATTCCTTACTACATCGTTTACAAACTACAAGACTGACCACCTTTGTTTCTCCGCGTTATGTTTGAAAAAGCCGATTGTTGGCGAAAATTCATTTGTCTTTTAAAACGCTGTGCCGAATAAATTATTTACATCTTTCTCTGTCTATTTTATAATATTATTTATTCATATTTTTTGTGGACATGGAGATATAGAATTAACGCGAACTGTACAGAATTCACTTTTCCCAGATTTGAATAGTGAAAACCAAGCATGTACATTATACATCCACGATGTTTGCTGTCCCATTTTTATATTTGATAATTATAAAAAAAACTAGCCGGTCCCGTGGTCGTTTGGAGCGAAAATAAAATGTAAAATATAATAAAAAATTACTCTTCTTCACAAGAACTAGTTTCATTGCTTTCCTTCGTAATCGCACTTTCAATTAAGTTTTCCTTTTCATAGAAATGAAACATGAAAGTATACATTTCAAAAATAAAGAGATTAAGATGAAAAGATAACAAAAAAAGATTGAAACTCATAGCGCAAATCATCTTAAAAAAAGAAAACATTCAAAATTAAGCACATCAGTGATCGAATCCAGCATTTAACCAACCGCACTCACGCAAATACAGAAAAAGAAAATCTTTAACAAATGTTCAATGAAGTTGAATAATCTTTGAAAATTTGATTCAAAGAAGACCAAAAATACTAACCTGAAAACACTTTATTAAAACGATTATACGACTAAATAGCTAGTCAGTCGCAAAATAGCTAGTTCCAAAATAGCTAGTTTACCAAAATGGTTAATTTGGGACTGGCTGTTTAGTCATATAATCGTCTGTTTCGACTAAGTTTGGAAGAACACGATAATAAATTTATTAATTTGTTTTTACAACAGAAATATTCCTATTCAATATAAAAATAATGGGAAACTATTCTCTTTAGAGGATTTCTATTTCTAGGTTTAAAAAAGCAGTAAAGCTGATGCACTTCATTTAACATTTATATAGCATTAAAAAGGAGGGCGTATGTGCTAACATCAATGTCAAAACTTTCATAGAGAACGTTGAAAAATTAATACAATCTATTTAAAATTCATAAAACAAGGTTTTGTCCTTTGAATATTACAAGAATAATGGAAAATTGGTGTTTTGGTACATTTTAAAACAGGCTGTTTTGGATACTAGCTATTTTGGTATACTAGCTATTATGGGACTAGCTATTTTGGATACTAGCTATTTTGGGACTAGCTGTTTTGCGTTTAACCCATTTTAATAAAAGAGCAATTTTTTGTAAAAAAATATCAAACGGCACAAAACTTTTTAATGTCTAAATAAAGATTATCACAAAGAATAATGAAAAGAAATTTTTTGCAAAATAGTTGCTAAGCTTTCAGAATTAGGCTTATAATTACTTAGTGCTATGTTATTTTTAAGTAACTATTTAAATGTAGGTCTAATTTTCATCATAATTATATGGGATAATCCTGATTCACATGAGTATGTTGAAGAAAAAAAGATGATAAAAATAAGGCCCATTTTTGAGAAGTCAATATTTTGCAGAAAAAAAGAAACCAAAAACTTTAGGCAAAAAATTTTGCTTTCATTTCCAAACCATTTTTGATTTGGAAGCTCAAATTCTTTAATTTGTAGTATTTTAGCTAATTTTTTGGAAAATGCATAAACATTGGCTTTAAAAGGAAAACTCATAAATGCTACAGGCGAATTTCAAGTTTTAGATTACTTATGTACGAAAATGTTTTAACTGCTTTGCAACCGGTGTGCACAATTTTGTCCTAGAGAAGCTTCTTGGGCGCAGCTGATATATAACAAATAAAAAAGTTTTCACAGGGTAAACAGCAAGTCGCACAAACGGAATTATGATAATAGGTACAACAATAATAATTCATAATAAGAAAAACACCTATACCATTAATTAGTGATGAGATAGTTAGTTTGATATATGTGTTTATTCAATTTTTTATTTAATGTCTCTAAAGTACAAATAATAATAATCAAATTTTAGCATTTCTTAAAGATTCATTATTTAGACTTTTCAGTGTAAAAGAGAACGATTTCACTCAAGATTTTTTTTCAGAATCCGCGGGATAATATTTTGCGCGAATTAGGAAATAATTAGAATTAAAGCAAAATGTATTTAAAAATGCTACGTGATTTGGAGACTTTGTCAAATCAGATTCAGAATTTTCAAAATATTGTGTGTTCAGGTCAACGCTCTCCTTCAAAAGAGTCGGATCATTTGTTAAGTCATGGCAACTTTTGGATGATTTCTCTTTCATACTCTTTCAAATTAAAAATAAAGATCATTCATGCAACACCTTCAAAATCTATTTAAAAAATGATACGTCGATGATATTGTGAATAATTGTCAAATATATTATTTATGACTAGAAGACAACAGATTATATCGCCATTTTAGAAATATCAAAAATATCCATTCTAACAATATCTCACTTCCCAGGTTGTTAAAACAAGATGTTTTTTCTAATATTCTTCAAAATGACTAGTTTTAGAGATTTTAGAATTCAATTAAAATTAAAATTTATGAAAGTGTATGTATATGCCGTGTCCGGGCACTTGGCCGATTATCGTAAAGCACATTTAAAATGTTTTACAAAATTAAAAAAATAAAACATTTATTTATGAAAATACACCATAGTACCTTTGAAGCATATAACAAAATAATCATTTTTTACGATATCACAATACATAAAGTGCATTTTCAGAAATTAATTTTTAAAAAACATCTTGACATTTTTGATTGATGATATGTCCATTTTGATGGGAAACATATTTTAACAAATTTTGATATCTAAGGGCTATTATTTTAGTAATTCTAAAGTAGTTATAAATGATCTTATATTAGATAATCAAGTAACATGAAAAGCTTAACAATTTTGATTGACATACGTCATTTTTGAATGAAAGATCATATTTTATTAATCCAAGGAGCCAACATTTTTTCGCACATCTGATTTGCTAAAAAATCGATTACAAATAGAAACACACACACACACACACACACACACACACACACACACACACACACACACACACACACACACACACACACACACACACACACACACACACACACACACACACACACACACACACACACACACACACACACACACACACACACACACACACACACACACACACACACACACACACACACACACACACACACACACACACACACACACACACACACACACACACACACACACACACACACACACACACACACACACACACACACATACATGTAAATGTTATGAACTTGAAATGAAAAATTCACAACGCTTGTTACTGAATTGTACTATACTGCCGAAAAAGATAGAGATTTATTTGTGTGGGATTAAGATGTTATGGTAGGAAATCGAAATTAGGATTACTGGATCGCTATTGAGCTTCCACTCCTAAGTCATCTGTAAGCGTACTTATACACGCATGAAAATACATAAATGATTCTGAACAAAGAACATAGAGAATGCATTGTATATAAAATTCTTAATAACAGATAGTTGATTGAGATTACAAAATTAAAAAAATAATACATATAAACATACACGACTTTTTGTGTAAATACAATGTTAACATGGCATGAAATTTGATCAGACAAAATGAATTCAATTATAATACAGACAGAAAGACAAACATCTATAATGTATATATGTATTATAAATGAATTCTCTGAACAAAAGTCCAATTTTGAGCTGAATCTAAAGAAAATCAGCCATCGAAAAATCAAATGGAATAAAAAAGATGGTTTTTATAACAACATCTTTCCAGCACAAACAAAAATAACGTAAAAAATATTACCCTTGGTGAAAAGATAATAAAAAGACAAATTTTAAGCTTGTGCAATCTTGCTTCAATGATAAAAGTAATTATCCTCATACCATAGTGTCGTCAAAAATTGACGTGTAGCTATGACTATTTCTGTTTTTTATGAAATGTTTAAAAAGAAACATTTTCAGAGTATTTATATTCAACAAGTTTTATCCAAGAAAGGGAAAGCATGAAAAATAACCAAAATTTGACGAATCTCGTACTAAGATACTTCGTCACTCGAAATCAATGTTGGTTTATAATTTGAGTAAATACCACGATCATGAGGGGCGTAGGGATCAGTCGTGGAGCGAATTGAGTAGGAAGATATCTTATCCCAGAGGAACGGAGCAAAATTCACAAAGATGTTATTTTAAAATAACTGAAATAAAAACTCCATAAATTATTGAATAAATAAGAATTAAAAAAATTGCAAACATAACTTATTAAAATATTCTTTCGTGAGGATTGAAGAGTCAATACCTTTCATGTATAATGAAATGATAGAATGGAACTTGCAAAGTTTTCTAGAAGGAAAATCACTTGTGATCAAATACATCTGTGTGGATTGGTGGCAAAGAATTAGAATGTAATGTTTTTATGTACTTTGCATGATGGTGAAAAATTTTGAAGATGATAAAACAGGTAGATAGAAATTCTCTGAAGTACAAAAAATGTTTATTAAATGCTTTTTAGTAGAAGTTATGTTAGTATTGTAGTTAGTAAAGTTGATGGATGATATGTCAATTCAATAAAAGCAACTAACAATTTTCTTCAGACATTTTCATAATAAAGCTACTTAAATTTATTAATTGATTTGCATTATCGTCTGGGGAGCGCGTATTCTAAATCAGGGCTCTGGAGTAAGAGTAAGATTAAAGCGTAACGAAGTATATTTTGTTACGCCATTACTCATAATTGATTGTTTGATTGATTGATTGATTGATTGATTGATTGATTGATTGATTGATTGATTGATTGATTGATTGATTGATTGATTGATTGATTGATTGATTGATTGGATGCATATTATTTTTAAGAACTAGAATGATTTGATATGTACATATCATATTTTATCTTTTTCTTTCATTTAATCGTTTTTGTTTTTTTAAGTATTAAATCACTTTTTTAGTGTCAGGTAATTTGATAAGTTACGTTCAATTGAAATTTGATTAATATAATTATCATATAATGAAACTGAGCTCTTAAATTTTGCTTGATGATTTTTAAGACAATGAAAAGTTATTTTTAAAGGTAATATATTTTACTCCGATATAACATTAAGAGTAACATTGTAAAATTTTTTACTGCAGATAAGGGAAAGAATAATTCTAAAATTTCCACTATTATTCAGGCCTGATCTAAACATCTTTAAAAAGACTAATAATAATAATTTATGTATAAAAACAAAAAAAGGTAAAAAATAATTTAGTGGCTTTTTATCAAAGTCAATATTTTTTGTACCCTTGGAAAACTGTTTTGCACCCCAAATGTGTGCGATTATTTAGGTTACACTGGATTAAAAAGATATTTTTATCACTTCATAAAGCATACTTAATTGAAATGAAAAGCTCAAAAGAATTTAAGGAATTATCAAACAACGTTGGCATAAAACAGTTTCCAAAAAACTGCTAAATCTTGCGAATTTTGCTATAATATCCTACCGTTCCCAAATTGGGCTTAAATAAACCCTAACTTTTAGTACCCACGTAAAAGGCTTTTTTTGAAGCAACGTTAATTAAAATGAAAAATCAATCCACCGTATAAAGCTGAAGATGCTTGAAAATCAGTCACGTAGTTTGAGGCATTCAGCGAAGATATAATCTATTAGTTGAAGGAAACGAGCACACAAACAACATTTTGTCTTTTATTGAAAGGTGATTTTGTATTTTATCTATTGCTGAAAATGATGAGAAATAGATTTATCTGTATACTATTGTCAGACAAGGTAAATTGTTATTCAGTCTTTTATATGTCAACTCTACGGGTCGCGAAAATTACTATTCAAAAAGTGGGAGTTCCATGCTAAAAGAGTTTGAGAAGCCATGATATAGAATATAGTTGACTGAATCGAAATTAATTTAAGCTAATAAGAGATAATGAAAAAATATGAATATGTTAAAGCAATTACAAATATGGTAAAGGTAAATAAACTGTAGGTAGTTGCATCGAAAAGGCATAATTGGGCTTGACCCGGGATCGAACCCAAGACCTTGAGTTATCGAAACCCAGTATCTAATCAACCTTACCCAATACCCATGCCATATATATGGAATTAGATGTTACTTCTATTAAATTTAAGTCTTCATCACACTCAAAAGCTTCATCGCCAAAAGACAACAAATGATAACTTTTGACAGATGTCACAGCGGAAACAGCATTCGTTCTTTCATGACTTTTGCAAGACTCCGTCTTCTCTTTCTCCCTTGGAATGATGTCTTTGAAGGGGTTGATTATCACTTCACTGGAGAGTATTTTGTGAAGAACTTCAGGTCTGTCATTTGCGTCCACGTGACATTCATTAAATTTGAAAAGGTTATACTTTGTATCGCCAGCAACCTAGAAAATCATATATAAAATGGGCGAAGAAGTAGAAACAAAAATCATTAGAAACACAAACAAAAAGATTAACTACAGTTTTTACCTAACCATAAATTTTCTTATCCACGAAAACACGATTAAGAAAGCTAACTAAAGTAGGTGAGTAAAGATTAAAATTTTTTCTTAGAAATAACTTGTTGATTTTAAGAGAAGGTAAAAAAATTGAGAAAAATATGGTTTTCGTAAAAATATTAATACAACAGAAGGAAAAAATTCTCAAAAAACTTATTCCAAATAAATATATATTTTTTTACAACTTCTTATTTGCGATCCATAAAATGGCGTAATAAAATTTGCTTTACATAAATGTCACCCACGAAATATAAACAATAAATATTATTGCATTAAAATTGGAATAAATACGAAAAATTGTTTGAAAATTGCAACAACCCAGTGAATCAAATAAGTCATATTGAATTCATTTTAAACCCTTACATATTAATTGCAAAACTCTGGAAAAAGAAGTGGACGGAAAAAGAAGCAGAGGCAGAAAACGAAAGAGATGGAGACACTTTAGAATTTAAAAAAGACTCTTTAGAATTTTAAAAAGACACTTTAGAATTTGAAAAAGACCCTTTAGAATTTAAAAAAGACACTTTAGAATTTGAAAAAGACACTTTAGAATTTGAAAAAGACACTTTAGAACTAAAAATGGTATATATATATTGTTTTTCATTTTCTTTTTTTATATATTATTAGATTTATACATTCATTCATAATTTTGAATTGCATACAAATCTTGAATTGGTATGATGCACATCATATATTATATTTTGCTCAACTATTTTAATACCACTTGTATATATTGAACAGTTATTCCAGAAGATACACTCTGAGCGGCATTTTGCGTACTTGAGGTTGTATGTTGATTTTTTCAACAAATTTATTTATTTCTTTCTGTGTATCTGATAAGGGAAACAACAATCTTAGATTTATCTTAAGTTATTTTATTATGATGATAACCAAGTTATTGTAGCATAGACTTTTTCAAAAATATTCAATGGTGAAGAAAATAATTTTTAATAGTAGAGGTGTTTGATAACGAAAAGGTTGAAAAAATCACAATTTGATAAATGATATAATCTCTATTTATAATGCAAAATCTAGAGCTTAATTATTCACGCTGAATTGCAGATAATAAAAAAATTCCGTAAACAAAGCTAGTATATCTTCGAAACGACAGGAAATATGCTATATCAGCAAAAATTGGAAATTGATTGATTTATGCGATCATTTTTTTTAAATTAATCAATCAGCAAAGATACGTTTTAAATAACTTATCACCGCTAAATAAGCATGGTAAAAATCGAACTTGTATAAAATTGGCTTATTAGCAAAAAATAAAGGCATATATAGAAAGTTTAAGAATGTATAAACCTTTCCAAAAATGGTGTTTTTGTCTTGAAGCTCTAAGCATGGACCCAGAGTGATGAAAAACTGGCTTGTATTACTGTCCTTCTCAGAAGTGGCC
This sequence comes from Nectonema munidae, assembly GCA_030549495.1. Lineage (NCBI taxonomy): Eukaryota > Metazoa > Nematomorpha > Nectonematoida > Nectonematidae > Nectonema > Nectonema munidae. Next base: position 581,418 of record JAUIRK010000926.1, read on the forward strand.
ATTGCAACCAAGCCCATTCGATTAAAGCGTAATCTTTGATGAAATTCATCCTTAAACAGGAAAGTTTTTTTTATAAAGAATCATTCGTGGTTTAGGAGAATGCAATATAATTACTATATAAAAGTGATCAACTCTTGAATTTAACTAAATAAATGTAGACACCTAAATTGTAGGTAAATCGAAGACATTATTTAACAAAAGTATTAACTTGTTTGTGAGTGTAAATGAGCTAATGTTTAAAAATTTAATTTTTACTTACTCATCAATTCAACAACAAAAATGCTTTACCTGTAATTAATATCTGTCAATAAATTGGTTATTCAGTGAAAAATTATAGAAGTAAAATTTATGTCACTGACAAATTAAAATATAATGGGCTAAATTTAGTCAGGCTTACAAGTTAATAGATATTTTGATAAAATTTGTGTCATTTAAAATTAGAGCTAAGAAAAAATAGACTTTTTTTTATAAAAAAATTTATTATAAAAATAAGTATTACCATTAAATTTTCACACAAAATAAAAATATATATATGTTGATGATGATGATAATAATATGTTAGAGATAATAAAGATTATGATGGTTTCATTGATCAAAAAATCTTCAAATAAATATCTCAAATATATGCCAAACTTAGTTAAAACATATTTTGAACTTATTTTCAGGAAACACAAGTTTGCTTTTATTCACTTTATGTACCCGAATAATTAATCCCAAACTTATATTAAGATTAATTTTAAAAATACCATAAAATTTTCGTAGAATTTAAATCAACTTTTTAACCCAATAAAAAGTGAAATTCATTTATTATTTCATTTTAAAAAAATTGACTTTTATTGATATAAATAATACAAAAAAAACTTTTTTTTCTTTTTTTTAAAAAGCTTAATCTTTGGATTTTTTGAATGCAAACAAAAATTTAGATTTACTCCCCTCTCTTATATTTTACTAAGATTTAAATTTAAACATTAAACTATTTGCTCATATCTAGTTTTGTAAAAACTCTCTTCAAAGATTCATCACAATCATCGATTATTATAGTTGATTAATATATGAACAGGGTTGAGTGTGAAAACGTTAATCCATTAATGGTTAATTAACGAAATTAAAATATTTAAGGAAACTTTTTAACTTTTAAGTTAATCTCATAAATTGTTAACGAAAAAATTATAACTTGTCTTAATTTACTTACATCGTTAAAGACAAAAATTACAGAGCTTTCAAGATGAAGGCTCCATATATAACTGTTGTTTTTCGAACTAAGTTTCGTGTCTTCTGGATTAAGAAAATTTCAAATAAAAAAATCGTTGAAATGTGATAAAGCAACGGCCTCATAATATGGGCTGGATCAGTGAAGAGAGCAGCAGAGAGCAAGAATGTGAGATTACTTTTTTCACTAGTATAATAGGGTCGGAAAGAAAGAAGTGGACCAGACGGTAGTGAAAGATAAAGCCCACAATTTGGTGAAGACCTTGTTGCAAATAAACTCTAAAGATTTGGTAACTGGTAACGCTTTTTAGATGAGAATGTTTTGCTCAATTTGTTTATACCAGTGAAACAGGTTAAGGCTTTCAGAACAAAAAGCCATAAAAATCAAAAAATTCAAGATTGTTTAAAGCTTTTCTGGATGTTTCCAACTTTAAGTCAAACTTCCAGTAAGCACTGATAAAAAAACTTAAGTAAGTGAATTTTGAATATAATAAAATTGGATTTAATACTTTTTTAATTAAAAGCAGATTTTCATTCTTTTGATAAACTGTGAACGCTTAAGATAACTTCCGTTAAACTTCAAAAAAAGTAATAAACTTACGGTTAACGAAATAAATGATGTTATCAATGATTATCTAGTTAGCAAAGTTCATTTTTTGGTTAACAATGCCCACCTTTGAGTATGCCATACGAACTCAACCCTCTTTCGATTCTTAAGTAACCTGAATTTATAAATTTAATCGGAAAATTTATTTGTTATTTGGAAAAAAATGTCCATATTTTTCCATTTTTCCATTTTTCTATTTATCAATAGAGTTTATTTATAAATTATGAAAATAAGATATTTTTAATAGATCCTTTCCAAGTTATATAAATAAGATATTATTAATATAATTTACTCTTTAAATTTTTTGAGGTTAATTAACATTTATATAACTGTTCGCATATATTTACGTAATTAACGTACATATGCTACATCCCGTTTGTGAAATTGCACGTTTCACGAAGTGGGCAAATTTTTTGCGCATTTCAGGAAGTGAGCAAATCCATTGACCATTTCACGAAGTGGACAAATCAAATATGCCCAGTTCATGAAATGGACAACTTCATATATGAATATTTATACGTTAGATGAGAAATTGTAAGTTATCCAAAAAATTTTTACACAATTTAATAAAAAAAATTTTTTAATGTTTTTTATAAAAATACTTTGTTTTATTTAAAAAAACTGACTTGGTATTCATTGGTTATCTCCCCCCCCCCCCCTCCAGCACTAAAAATGTATAATAAAGATGATATATTTGTTTATGCTAGAGGGCAAAATAAACGAATTCTTATCAGATTAATTTATTGTTTAATTAACTCACCAACTAACTAACCCTCCAACTAAAAAGTTTATTTTTTATTAAATAAAAAAAATGCCCTTTATTTTTTAAAAAATGTACATTAATTTTACAAATAAAAGTTTTTCCAAATTTACAAACAGAGTGTAACATATATATAAATTATAAAAAGAAAATATTTCAACAAGAGTTCATAAAGCCTTTCAAGTCTTTCATCAAGTTTACAAAAGGTTTGCTCTATTTGATGCCAACATAGCATTGCTTTTGTATAAAACCCTCATCAGGCCTATTTTAGAGTATGGTAATGTTGTTGCCTTTCCCTTCCACTCCTGTGATCTTGCAAATATTGAAAGAGTGCAGAGAACAATTACTAAAAAATATTAGGAATGAAACATTTTAGCTATAAAGAAAGATTAAAAAAGAATTTGCCTTCCATGATGTATAGGTTTAAAAGAAATGATATGATTACCGTTTACAACATTGCAAATGAAAAGTTGAAAATGGCTTCACAAATCTTAACTCAGTTTTCTGAAAGATTACAAAGGTTTCATTCCTTGAAGTTTAAAAAGCGACATTGCAAAAAGTTATACCTGAAAAGTTTTTTTACTCAACGTATGATAAATGACTGGAATGCCTTGCCTGATTTTGTTATTAATGCCCCTTCCTTGAATGTTTTTAAAAACAGACTCGATGAGTTTTGGAAGGAAAAAATGTTTGAGCATGAATAAAGATCTGGACCTTCATAAATACGATGCGAATATTCTTCATAGGCTTTTTTGCCTTTTTTAGCTAATAAATTATGTTATGTTATGTTATGTTAAATTAAACACGAGATCCACTTTCTTTCATATCCTCCTATGCCCTCCACCCCCTACTCTCTTCGTCCTCCCATACACACGATAACTGATTTGTTCAGAGTCAGTACAGTTGATTTTTTTTATATCATTAACCCGTTAACGACCAGAATAATCGCACGATATTTAATGTAAAGCAGAAGATTTGTATTAAAAAGCATTAAAAAATGCAGACGATTTCATTTTTGTAAAGTCGACATATGTCGACTGTGGTTGATAACCGGTTAAAGACATTTTAAATGCGATTTTTAAGGAATAATCTTACAAAATGAGAGACACATTTCAAATTAAACAAAATAAAGATTTCCTATAAGCATTATTCATTCAATGTTTATTTGGGTTATGACTTTTTTAATTTTGTTTTCTTGTATCAAAAATTGGTGAACTTTTCTTTATAGAAATAGAAAATCGGTATGATTTGGTGCTGCAATTTTTAAAAAAAGTTACCGATCAAACAAATAATTGTTAAGATAAAATAAGCTCATTTTTTATTAAAAAAATTTTTAAAAAATATTAATCCCAATTAGATAAAATAAATCTTCTCCTAAGTTTTTTTTATGAAAAAAAACCGTTTAAAAAGCATTATCTAAAGACGATTCCTACTTTTGTATATCTTAACATATGGGTCGCGACATAGGTATCGAAGTTTTTTAAATATGTCAACAATGATTTTATAAGTAAAAACTTAGTTTGAGAAGTTAGCTTGTTCAATAAAAAACCTTTTGTTACCCAAAATGTTAGTGAACTGACAAGCAAATGTCTCAGTGCTGCAAATAGCTGTTTACTTATTGATTATATAAGTATGTTTTTGTGCTTCATGGGTAACATTTTTTATGATTTGCAAGTACCTTTTATGCTTTATACAAGGGTTCCTTCATGTTGCCCTAATAATTTTTTATTTGCTGGCCACAATAAGTTTCGCGGCCTAGTATTGCACGAGTTGGCATTTAAACTTTTCGTCACCAGAAAAATCAGACGATATTTATTAAAAAGCAGAAGATTCATATACAAAACCATTGAAAAAGCAGAGGAAGGCAAAATGGTTTATGTATCATATATGGTAAATATATGGAATAATTGGTAAAGCAAAAATACTCTGTCGAAAGAAAAGTACCTTAAAAGGCGAACCATAGACAGAAGCGCCTCCAAACCCACTTCCAGTCGGATCTCCAGTTTGAGCCATGAAATTGGGAATGACTCTGTGAAAGATGACATCGTTGTAGTAGCCTTCTAGGCAAAGCTGAACAAAGTTTCTGCAAGCGAGTGGTGCTTCTTTTGACCAAAGTTCGATTTCAATGTCGCCGATCGTCGTAACAAGGACAACCTTAAAAAATTTAAAAGAAAATGCTTGTAGTAACACAGTAAGCATCAATTTCAGTTTTGAAGAATTGCATTATTCATATTACTAAAACAATGTGTACAATTTGAAGTGAAGAAAGCTCGACTACAGTGAGTGTGAGGTGATGGTATTGATGGACGATGAAGAATTTCCCAAGAATATCATATGATAGAGAGAATAATAAAGTTTGATAAAGTATTATATTTTTGATTATGACATTGAAATTTGTTCTTTGATGTAACAACGGGCAGATGGCCCATATGATTGCGCCCCCGACACTTATGTGGTTAGTTAATATATAGTATTAATGGTAGTTAATCCTTTGAGGACCAAAATTTTGAAGATTATTCGCTTGTTTTCTTTTAAATTGAATTTTATATATTGAGAGCAGACGATTTTCAATTTTCAAGACACTGGTGTCCCACTGGTCCTTAAAGGATCTAACACAAACTCTAAACGGCAATTTTAAAATTCGCTAACACTAAGTGTCTTTTAGAAACACTTTTCTGAAGATAATTTGCTTGAACTGGGATATGAACTACAGACCTCTGAAGGTCGGGTACAGCGTTAAGTTTTTACTTACACCTTATAAAAAAGAAAATAAAATATATTTGAAAAAATGTTTTGACAACACTTTGAAGACGCAATGGAATTTTATATATTTAACCCTCTGAGGCATAGTGTGACACCGATGTACCAAGAAATAATAATCGTCTGCTTACAACATACAAAATTCCATTGAAAAAAACAGAGGATTATTCTTCAAAATTCTGGTCCTCAAAGGGTTAACATAGATTTTCATTTCTAGGTACACTGGGGTCAACTACTTCTCAACGGATTAAAGTACTGTCGTTAATCTTTCGGCGTTCATTAGGATATTCTGCTCTAAAATTATCTAGTTAACCCTTTGAGGAACGGTGGGATACTGGTGTCCCAAAAAATTGAAAGCGTCTGCTTTAGATATATAAAATTGCATTGAAAAATAAAGTAGACGATTTGTCTTCAAAATTCTGATCCTCAAAGGTTTAAGAGGTCATCAAACCCTGGCACGCTTACAAAACTTCGCATGCGATACATTTTAGATTGGCTCGCGAAATAATGCCATTTATGTCCAATAAAAATGTTAGAAAAAAATCACAATGGATAAAGAATTTTTAAACTTTTTAAGCTTCTCTCTAATTCTTTTACTTTCTGTATTTCATCTTTATGCTTCATCAAATAAAGTTTCAAATTTCAAAATTTGGAAATTAACCCATGGTGTTGAAACATACGTATCGTGCGCTAGCAATATTGATATCTATAATAAAATATTTAGAAACACATACCATAAATTAGAGATGTACCGATCGCATAGCAGTGACGTAGCTAGACTGTGAAGGTTCTGAGGGCAGAGGAAGAATTTAGGGGAGTGCATTAGAGGAAGTTGGAAGAGGGAGGGGCTCGCAGCGAATCATTTAGACTGCCTCACTGCCCACCCTCTTCTCTAGCTATGCCCCTTGTCCATAGTATAAGATATAGTATAGATTCCAAGCTATAAGACGCATTTTTTTCTTTAAAAAAAGCTTATTAAAAGTCACTCTGTGTCTTATAATCGAGAGGATAAAATTAATTTTTTTTTATATTTCATATTTCCTATATTTTGAGTGATCTGACACAACTATTTATACTCCTGTGAAGAAAACACACATTTATGTGACAGTGAATTGTTCCTCATACCACCATTCCATTTTTCAGTGATATCAGCGAAATATCTTTATCTATGGTTCCCATTTATTTGTGATAAAAATTCTAAGTGTCTAATAAATGCTTATTATTACTATAAGTTTGTCATGAATTTTTCCTTCAATGGCATATTTGGGAGCAGACCCGTAGCCAGGCCGTTTTGAGGACACCCTGGACCCTCCTAATTTTTTTTTATCAATTTACACAAATCTTATAACATCTCTCTCTCTCTTCTATGAATGAACGAAGAGAGAAAAAACAAAGGCATTGTAAAATAGGATATAAAGATTTCAATAACGTGTTCACAATAGTTTTTTTTAGTTTTAGACCATTAAGTTTTAGACCCTGTTTTTTTATAGTTGATTGGTTAAAGTGAATTTGATGAAATGATATAGTGTAACAGCGAGGTTAAATCTATTTTAAACATGACAGTTTGTTGTAACATCTTGACAAAATTAATGTTAGATTTTTATGTATTGTATGTAATCATAATCTTTATGATAAAGGTTCAAGGTGGTGTGGTATTTTCATCGAAAAAAGTACTAATTTACAGCTAACATCGAGTTATGGATAATCTAGCAGAAGCGAGGCTTAAACGCGGAACTTCATATCGATAGCAGCGCTTCTAACCGTTTAACCTCGCAGCCACTAAACCACTTACGTTTTGATAAAAACGGAAAAGTCAGTTTAAACTTCTAAATAACAACTTTATACGATAGAAAATATTAGAAAAAAATTCGAAAAAATGGCACCCCCCCCCCCCCCCCCCCCCCTAAATTTTTGCCCAAGATCCATCCCTAATATATATATAAATGAAGTGGCGGGGAGTCATTGAAAAAGACGTGGAAATTATAAAAAGTAAATTCAGAAGGAAAAATGCCCAGGAGTTGAAGATCAGTTGAGAATAGAGGTTGAACATTTTTCTTCTATAAAATTTTCTTTGAATAAAGACTCTGAATTTACTTTTTGTAATTTTATATATGTATTCCTTGTTACAACGATGTCATACTGGTTCTGATACTAAGGGCCGGCCTTAGACCACTGCGGCCGCATAGGTAATCTTTCTCATAGCTTCTCATTTTTCATTTTTATGATATATTGTACTTTAATTCGCTAAACGCAAGGTTCGCAAATTAAAGTCACTTTGATCGTCATTTTGTGTTAATGAAAAAGTAATAAAACAAATCCCTTTTCTTTTTTTCAAAATCTTATTTCTCACTTTTAATCTTTTTTCCTTCTCACACTGGGCCCCGCGCAATCAATTTTGCATAGGGCCCCGTAAATACTAGGGCCGGCCCTGCTGATACTGAAAGGCTTAAAGAGTTATCCTGTAAAATTTTGAATCAAAAATAAGTCCTAGAAAAAGAAGAAATTAATTTGAAACAAAACATAAGTGACACAATGATTACATAATGTATTAATGATTATAATTTAAGTGAGTGGAATCAAACTCCATCAAAGCTGTTTGAATTTTAAAAAAAAAGTAGAAGAATAACTCGAAATATAGAAAAATCAAAATGTGACACATTAAAATTACCATGACAAAAAAACACAGAAAAATAAAAAAACAGAAAAATAAAAAAAATATATATATAAATAAAAAGAAAATTGTGCAATCCAAAAGGCACATGAGCCGCTTAAATGATATTGCACAAAGAAAAAAGATAATACAATGTTAGATAATAATTCATAATATTCATATTAGGATTAGAAGATTTTATAGTTGCAAAAAAAGCATTCGTTCACTAATAAAAATATACACAAAATTTCACAATAAGCAGTTCGAAACATCAAAGAAAAAGAAGCTAAATGAAATTTTGCTCCCTCCTATTCATTAGATATAATCAAACAGGAGATGCAGCCAGATTTTAAAGTTAAAGTGGATCAAAAAAAAAAATATATATATATATATATATGCAGTGGCAGATCCAAGGGGGAGGCCTCATGGGCCTTCCCTCCCCCCCCCCCCCCTATGAAAAATGGCTTCGAAAATTACCCTTACTAATGTATACCCTTACATGTATAAAAAATAAATTTTTGCAATTTATTCATGGCAAAATAATGTTAAAATATGAAAACATAGGTAATTAGTGATTCTAAAACACATAATACAGCTGTCGTATTCTCTGAAGACTTTTAGCAAAATTGCAAAAAAATTAGATTTCACCCCCCCCCCCCCCTATAAGAAATTTCTGGATCCGCCACTGTATATAGGGGGAGGGAGCTTACATAAGATTAAATTATAAGTACACTGGCTTTTTCAACGAAGATCAAATTTTTGGTCAAGAAAGGAACGAAAACTTGTACCTTTGTACCCCTCTCTTTATTGCTACTTCTGAGCATTGATATAAAAAAATTCAAAATATTTTTATGACAATTAGAAGACTGTGTGAACAAAAAATAAATTTTGCAAATTTTTCTAATTTTTATCAACCATTTTTGCAACTTTTTCTTCAATCCACGCATATTATTATACTCAGTTTGCCTTAGTGAATAAAAAGTGGCGCATTTGCATTTTTTTGATATTTTAGTTGTTCGGTTTACGGTAAAAGTTGCAATAAAGTAAAAAGTGTTTTTACCTATAAATTACGCGCAAAAAATGGCCGGTTTCGACCCTGATACAAACATATTCCATTTTATTAGCAAAAGTAATAACATTTGAGTAGAATCACGCAGTTCCCATTACCTATCCAATCCTCAATTTATTCTATCTATCCAAAATCTTTTTTTCATTCTGTGTATATCTTATCTGTTATTTGATGTAATTTCCTATAAATATTTCTTAGTTAAGACATGCGTTACTTCCTATTATTATTATTAATAATAATCGCATTATTCATAGTTTTATTTAAAAAAATTAAATAGGAGGCAAGATGCACCAAAAATTAACATATATATATATCATTTTTATTTTAAGTTCGTCTTTTTTCACTTTAAGTTCGTCCTTTTTCACTTTAAGTTCGTCCTTTTTCACTTTAAGTTCGTCCTTTTTCACTTTAAGTTCGTCCTTTTTTACTTTAAGCTCGTCTTTTTTCACTTTGTTCGTCCTTTTTTGCTTTTGAGCAATAAAAAAAATGCTATTTTTTTTATTTTGATAAAAGAAAATAAAGTAAAAGCAGCTATGAAAAATGGTTTATGATGTGAAAAACTATCTATAAAATCAAAAAATTTTCAATTAACACTTCTACACTTTGATCAACAACAGTATTCCAAAATTTGAAAAGTTGCACTGTTTCCAAGAAAATTTGATCTTTTCTTTTCATTGCTTTGTATTCGAATCAGTCTGATTAGAAACACTATAAATACACATATGTTGAGTTGAAATATCATTTTTATTTTTCAATGTAAAACAAAATAATTTTTTTATAATTTTCAAAATTTATTATAAAAAAATTTTTGTCCAATGAACACACCAGTATTATTACCCAACATTATACTTGCACTGTAAGCTCTCAATCCCACCATAACTGCACTAATTTTATCAAGTCAAATTACCTTGTTTGTAATTCTGATTGCATCACCTTCTAGCTCAATAGTTTTTAAACTGGAGTCCGCTGTGCTCCGATCGTTAAGCAGTTCCATGGAGACTGAGAAGGGGTCCCGGAGTGCATCGTTTTGCGCAATATATTGCATCCATATTCAGTCATTTGTAATTTTGGCAATAAATCGCATTTAAAAGAATAAATAATTTAGTTACTAATTTATACCCTTACATGTATAAAAATAAATGTTTGCAATTTATTCATGACAAAATGATGTTAAAAATATGAAAACATAGGTAATTAGTGATTCTAAAAGATATAATACAGCTGTCGTATTCTCTGAAGACTTTAAGCAAAATTTCAAAAAATTTAAATAGATTTCGCCCCCCCCCCCCCCTATAAGAAATTTTTGGATCCGCCACTGGGCTTAAAAATAAATGAAGACTCATGCTTGGAATTTGGTTTTACTGCATTAACGTCTGGTGAGGAAGAGGAACATACGTATCTTTTGTGTTCTAAAATGTTATAGCATCCGCATTTCTCGTCAAGTGAAGCTTGCACTGGAAGTGAAGCATTTGAGTTAAGTAAACAAAAATATTGACTATTTTAACTGAACGATTGCAGAAATTGAGATTTGATAACATAGGAATGTTTTTGCAAAATATAAAATATCGTTTGAAATGTTTAAAAAAATATCTGTGGTCAAAAAGACTAACAACATAGGAGAACAGTTGATATTATTTTATTGCAAAGATAAAATAGTGCTTGTGTTAGAAGTTCCGAACTTGTAAAGATGAAGCATATCTTCCTATCAAACGATATCGTTAGAAGGCTAACAAGAGAGATGACTGGTGACATATCAGATGTGATTTTATTGATTCGGAATTTGACTTTCAACTTTTTGCAATTAAGTTGATGAAGCGATGAATGGTGCAAACTTACACCAACCTTGCGTTTATGCACAATATGTATATGATAAGCACCTGATAGACAATTTATTGTTTTACAAAACTCTTAGCAGTAGAACCACTGTAAGAGAAATAATTGACAAGGTGGACAATTTTTACAACACATGTTATTAAGCTCTAAAGTTATAACTCTGATTAAGCAAAAATCTCGATCGTTGCCAAGCCTTAATAATAAAAACCATACCTGATGGGATAAAAAATGTTCTCAATGAAGTCAAACACCGTAATTAATTAAAGCAAAATGCGTTAAACTCTTGTTTGTTTTCAGATTTAAGCAAAAAAATGATTTCGAAAAACTCTTGCTGAACTCAAAACTTGAAGCGGCCTTCTAAAAGAAAAGTTTAGATGGAAAGAAATCCAAAAGCAAAACAAAGCAGGCATGCATGTAGAATATTCTCATGTCCATTTTGGTATATTAGTATCATATTTAGTCAACATATTTGAATCTATGAATTCTCTTAACCTTGCGCTGCAAGGAAAAGAGAGCACAGTACTCCGTTATTATTAAAATGGCGTGAGTATGTTTGATTAGATGCTGGATTCGATAACTCAAGGTCTTGGGTTCGATCCTACATCAAGCTTGCTTTTCTCATAGTTAGATACAAGCGGCGCAATTGTGTCTTTTCGATGAAAACACCCTACGGTACCATTACCATTAAAATTGGCAGTTTTTGTAATGAAGCTTCAAGTATAGCATTCTTAATTTTGCTCGATTTTTGAACATTTCTTGGAGGCCATAAAACACCATGTAGCTCCTAGCCACGAAATTTCTCTATATTTTTTTAACTTACAAAAATTTGAAAAGTACAATCAATTTATCAAAACCCGATTTATAATATTAATTAGTAATTTGCCCTCAGAAGGCTTATTAATTCAGAAAATCTTTATTGATTTGATTAATGATTGAGGAAGTTCAAAACATCTTTTTTGTGAAATGTTTCATAACGATTTTTCAATTGAAATTGGAGCGTCCTATGCTGATGTTTGCAAGGATGGCTCAGAAAGTTCTGATTCGATTAGCCACTATATATGTATGTAAGCAAGCATTTTACACGCTACTTGCCATTAAAACCAAATCCCGAAACAGGTTGGGAGTGAGTAATGATATCAGGGTTGCATTGGCCAAAACTAGCCAAACGTAGACAAATTGGTTTAGACAAAGTAGATGCATTCATTTTAGTGACATTACTTGCGTTATTCATACAATTTTTAAATAAACAATTGTGTGAATTTTTTTAGTACAATAGCTTATATGTTGATTTATTTTTTTAAGGAGACTTTTAAAAAATTATAAAGAGGCGGCTATGCCAAAATTTTTTACAAAGTTTGTGAATCCACTGTTCTAGCTCAACAAGAGAGCAAAATCATTCATATATGATAGATCACTACTCTTCTGAGCCTTTATCCCACTTTGTTGCCATTTATCAGTTATTGAAACCGATGGGCAAAGTTGTCGTTTGCACAGTTCGTTAACCAAGTGAAGGTTTTATACCATGGCTCAAAAAATGATTTCTTTTGCAAACCTTTAGCAAACACAATTTTTGGTGTCAAAGGTCAAAAATATCTTTGTCTTCTAAAGACCATATGGAAAGGATTATATTAGAAGACTCATTGGAAATACAGCCAGACCTCATTTATCCGACAGTAGATTATTTGACAACCCCACTATCCGATGGAATATTGATTAGGATCTAAATGATTTTTTCAGCCTCTCATCTCACTAATTAACAACCAAATGAATTGGTTAGGTGTGTACTGAAATACATTGTTGCTTAAAATTTTTTTTTTTTAATTTTTTGCAACAAAATATTACCAAACTAGATTACACAGGAAATAAAGAATCATTTTATATAATCTTCATATTCTGCCTACACATATATTCAGTTAGAAAAGAAAATTTTTTCAAAATATATTTAGGGCATGGGTCTAAGATTTTACAGGTATGTAGTCGTGAATTAAAATTGGGCTCTTTTAAATAGAAATTGAAGGTATAAAATTTTTGGAAGAAATATTCTACAAACCTTACATTTATATAAATTAGGTATTCCATTCCCTAAGTTATACGCTATAAATTACATGAAAATGAAATTATTTGTACCAAGTTTTATTAACAAAAATTTTAACCAAAGTGTGAAAACATTGTCAACTATTCCAAACAATCTTGATATAAAAAAACGAAAACATAAATAAAAAGAAAATCTAAGCATAAAGATGCTATATATTTGATTTCTGGAATATTTGCTCCATTGCCGATTTTAAGTATAGGGGGAGGGGCAAAATGGTCAAAGGTAGGGGGTAAAATTGATTTTAATGGGGCCAGGACTATAAGAAAGCTCTAGATTGTAGTTATAGAACTTTAAGGGGGAGGGGTGGGGTGAATGTGCGCCTCTGATGTAAACATGTATGTAATGTATGTATCTATGCATTCCGTATGTATCAGGGGCGCACATCCTCAAAATTACTGGGGCAGAATTTTTTTTGCAATTTTCAAAATATTATGTATCTATTCGTATATATGTATCTATGTATGCATTTGTGTGTGTATGCATGTCTAGATATTTTTGTGCCAAACGTGTATTAATACAAATAAATAGGAAAGTTTGTCAAGAATGACGAAAAAAATATATGTTTGTATCTATCATATACGATTGGGCTAACACAAACAATTTTACACATTAAGGCCGATTTAGAAATAGGCTAAGCACTGCATTTGTACAGTTAAGCCCAGTTTATCCATGCTCGGTAGGTTCGGGAGGGTATAAATTTTAAAAACAACATAAAAGAAGGGTATAGATTATTCTTGCAAAATTTCATGTACATTAACAAAGATTCCTAGTCAAAATCCTTGAAAACCAAAATCTCCGCTACCAAAATCCTCCGAAAACTAAAGTTTGCCTTAATTTTCGCGGATTTTAGAAGCGGGGATTTTGGTTTTCGGGGATAATAGTTTTAGGAGATTTTGACGAGATACCATTAACAAATGTCAATTTGAAATTATAGAGCAATCCAAACTGCAGCATAGCTTCCAACATATATATAAGGTTTCATTCAATTTTTTAGACTAAAATTTCAGTATTTAATTTTGTTGAATAATATGGATATGATTGAAAAGCTCAAATAACAAAATAAAACTGAGGAAAGGTGGGAAATTAGAGCCTTATTACAAATGAGAGCGGGTATGAACTAGGGTGTCCACCCCGGGGATCTTCATCGCCTATTCCCCGGGGAATTTCTGAAATTTTTACTCCTCGTCCTCGAAACTCATTCCTCGACTCCCCGAGGAGTTTTGAGTTTTTTGATTTGCTTCTGTGCTGAACTGTTTGATGAAAATTTTTGGCTAATTTTATAATTAAGTCGAAACAAATTTTTAAATCTACATTTTTTGATGAAACAAAAAAGTTGTATTAAAGCAGAAATAAAATAATGAAAAAAACGTTTGACCTTTATTTGGAAACAAAAAGAAGGCCCGAAGTTTTGGAAAATTTGTTCAAGAATTTAAAAAGCATAAAACCAACATCTGTAGACTCCAAACGAGTGTTTTCATCAATGAGTTATTTTTCTACGAAAATAGGAAACCAGTTGAACGATGAAACTTTGAACGCGCTAGTATTTCTTAGATATTTTTTCAAAACATGAATATTTTTTTAAATTTTTTAAAAATAATTTTATTCAACTTTTGAACTAATAAAAAACTTTCAGAATACTTTATATTTTTTCATTTTAGAAGAGTTTTTTATTGTGAAAAAATCGCTTTTTCTTCCCCGGGGAAATGTTTCAAAAATTACGAGGTCCTCGTTCCCCGGGGAATGAAAAAAGGACCTTAAAGTGGACACACTAATATGAACTAACTGGTTTGATAAGCGTGCTGTACTCTAAAAAGAGTTCGAGAATAGCTCTATTTTTGCAAAACTTGTTAGGCAGTTATCTTTCAGGCAGAATTATATTTTGACACTCCTAAGTTCGATCTAGTCAGCATATTCACTCGTGCTGTTGAATTACTATGATATACAATCCAGTAACTACGTGGCCTACTATATTTCTTTCAGATATAAATTGTTTGGTGAACTGAAAAGAGAACGGATTCTGATTTAGTGAACATTCAGAATCTATACATCTAAGAGCACAATTTGTGGCAATTGACATTTATTCATCATTTACCAAATGTAAAGATTCTAGAATTAAGTACATTTTTCATTTAAAGAAATCATATTACAAAGAACTGTTGATTTTCTTCCATTAGGCTTTTCCCGATAAATTTTTATGAAAATGACTGAAATTTATTACTTTTTGGAATTAAATTTGGAGCAACTTATTTTCGTGAATATGCCAGCTTCGCAAAATTAAATTCCTCACGAACATTTTATACTTTACAGAAGATTTTCTCAACAGTTGGCAAATCGATCCCTTCTGTGCAAAAATGGAATTCAGTTGGGAACTTTTATAAGCAAAGGGTTCGGCATTGTAAAAACAAATATTCAAATATTTTTTCAAAACGTACTTTTCAGATAAGAATTTTATGTAGTCAAAACTTCAATCAGTCAAATTTTTTTCTAATCATAAATCCTAGATGAAAGATCCAGTGCCCGCGCTAAGCAAAAATTTTAAGGGGGGGGGGGGGGGGGGGCTTCATTGGGGCGCTAATTTTTGAACTATCAGATTAATTTGTTTCAAGGCGAAAAGAAAACATATGATGTATTTGTCAAGCCATATTTATACAGATTACATTTTCATGAAAGAAATTATCATGAATGCTAGATGTATGTCATATTTTTTTAGGGGAGCTTGAGAAATAGTTGGGGGGGGGGCTTGTGCTCCAAAATTTAATAGGTAGCGCGGGCTCTGGAAAGATCCCTTATTGTATTGTTCAGTATTACGGATTTGTTTGAACTCAAAATAGAAAAATAGGTGATAAATCCTTTTCCTTGTAATATAGAACCTGTAGAAACAAAATTTAGGAAGAAATTATATAATGAACTTAAATGGAATAAAGAATTCAAATTAAGGTTTGAAAAAGAAAAGGATTTTTGTCATTTCTTTTAATTGTGTGATTTAACAAATTTCTTATAGTGAGTGATTTCAAAATTTTTTAGAATCTCTGAGGGCGATTCAAACAAAAAAGATGACAAGCTCTGCCTTACACTGTCTTTTTGCAACACCTTTCTTCTCAAATAGAATGTGTACTGGTCAATTATCAAGAGCTCCCTTGACTAACGCCAACCTAGAGTTTGGAAGTGTAGTTGTTTTAGTAATGAAATTTTCTTTATACAGCTTAAAAATTTTCAATTATTATCCAGGTTAGAATCAATCAATCAATCAATCAAATCACAAACCTTAAATCCACTTAAATAATAATAATAATAATAATCTTTCTTGAAAAGTCAAAACTTCGCATCGATTTAAACTATACACCATCCATTATTTTCCTTCTTTCGCTCTTCATCTCATCTCATCCATCTTTTATCGATCTATATCTTTTATCTTCTTTGTGAAAAATACAAAATTTAAAATATAAAAGACTTTGAAATAGAAATGACTGGAAATGAAAGAGAGTACTCGTATTCTTGCGAAAAGCTTGGCCAAGCACTCATCATGAATTAAATTCTTGCAAAAAGTTTCCATATAAAAAGAAAAGCCGCAATTTGTGGGGGGGGGGGGGGTAAAGGGATAGGGTGAGAATCTGTAGAAGTAGGAGTCATATTTTTTTATGTATTTTAAGTAGAGGAAACCCCCGATTAACGCGAGTTCATTTAAAACGAATTCGATTAGCGCGTTAAATTTTTTTAATTCTTGTTATTAGCTACCGCGCTTTGATTTCAAATAACGCGTTTTAACAAAAAATAAATTTAAATAAATTTAGAAAATAAAATTTATAATTAAAATTAGTTCTAATTATTATTTATTTAAAAAAATTTTATTCCAATACATATTTTACCTATTTTTAAACACATTTCGTGAATCTAAAAAATGCAGAAAAGTTATCAGTTTGAAAGAAAAACGTGAAATTATTAAAAATCATGAAGGCGAAGTGCCAAATTCTACGGCCGTGCGAAACTTTGCTTATTGAATCTACGATTAGACCAATTTTAGACAAATCAAAGAACTATCAAGATATGGGAAAATCTGTTCCTTATGCATCAACAGTGCAAGTTACTTCGAATAACATGAAAGCTAAGTGGGGGCGCTCCATCAGTAACTTCAATGAATTCACCACGCAAATTGACATTGTTGTTATAAAGAAAATTACAAATGTATTTGGATAAACGAAATATCAACAAGTTTGAATACTGATTCAGAATAAATTGATGAAAACGACCTTCTCAACATTGATTTTTGAGAGACTTTACGAAGAATTAGATGAAGAAACACCAACTCCATCTTCAAAAAAAGAAACTACACAGATAAACATTACAGAAATTCTTCAAGCATTAGAAAGTTTAAAACAAAAGTGCATTGAAGCTGATTCCGAACGAAGATTGTAGTGAACAAATTTGCCGAAACTTAGACTCAGTTTTATTGCCATATTTAGAGATTGATCGCGAAGGAAAAAAGGAAAAAACTTTTGAAACAAGCATTAAAAAATTTTTTACTAAAAAAGATTAACGTTTATTTCATGTGAGTGCACCAACTCATTAGAATTAATAAAAACTATTTTTTATAATTTTCTTTAATTTTAATAATAGTAGTATAATTTCCACATTTTTTACAATTAGTTTAAAACGCAATTTTTTTATTATAAATACAAAAAAATAAGACTGATTTTTTTCAAGTTTCAAAATTCGATTAACGCGTATTTAATCAACGACGCTAATTTTCGGAACGAATTAATCGCGCAAACCGGGGGTTTTCTGATATTGAAAAGAGTTGAAGGCGGAAGTAAAAGTCGAGCTAAATATTTTTAATGTTTAAATATTTGGAGTCGAAGTTGGATAATATAAAACATAGATTCTTATTCGGATATAAAGAAGAGAAGTGTACTAACCCAATCAAAGCATAAAAATACATATTAGGGGAGGTGAGATTAGCAAGATTGGTCAAGATCCATTTTTTATGACTTCATTTGACTTTCTGTCAAATAGATATGTGATTTGAAACCTCTTTATTATTGAACTAATTGAACTAGATGCTTTTGAAAGACCTTTTAATACGGGGTCCTAGGAGGATGCAAATTCTTCGTAAATAGATGCTTATGTGATTTAAGAATAGGTAGGTAAGAATAAAATTAAGAAAAACTATCACATATATTAACTTTCGATCACTTATCAATATGAGCAGTTTTTTTTAATTAAATTATACAGATCGTTTTCGCACCTGAGCAATGAACTAGAAATCCAGTTTCTAAATTTATGTTATATTCAAAACGCTTAAAAAAGACAATTTCATCCATCCCATTGAACAAAAGGATAAAAAAATTAATTTATTTAAATTTTAAATATACCTTTAATACATATAATATTATATTATTTAGCAATCAATGTATTTTTCCAATTAAATATGGTCTGTGCTTAATTATTTAATTTAATGAGTTATACTTGTCTTTGTTATTTTGTTATGCATTGATATAGACAGGCAGACTTCGTTTATCCAACAACTCTCTAACCGACATACTACTGACTGTAACCCATTTTTTCAATGTTTTTACCCCATTATTAAAAGACAAACAGTGCTTCAAATCAAACTAATTTCTTTTAAACATGCTTGTAGAGTTTGTTAATCGGACAGTTTTAGTTTGTAGGTTTTTGATACGCCATCCATACATTAGCCACATATGCTTGTTTACAGGCAAGTGCGCGTTGCCCGGCAATTTATTTAAAAAAAATTCATAATACATTTTTAAGATTGTCTGTGCGATAGTATACTTGCAATATTTTACATATGTTTGTGGATTAGCTTCAGGAATGATTCGTCCACAAGACATTTCGAGATAGCGATAATTTGGCTTCTGGACAATTAGAGCTGAAGGCAATATTAATATCAATATATTTAGAGGCCGAATTGTCCATAGGCCAAATTGTCTGGAGACCGAATTATAATTCCCATTAATTGATCTTATATATCCAAGATTATATATATATTATTTATTGTACATTAGTTGTTACTTGTGTTTTAATTTTTGTATCCAATTTTACTATTCTTTCATATTATAGTGAAAGACTCACTACAAAATATCTCATATGTTAATAATAATAATAATAAAGCAGAATTTGAATATATAATATATGAACAAGATTTACACATATTTAAGAGTTAGTAATAATCTAGTCTGGTTGAAAAAACATCAAGTTTTGAGGAAGAAAAATGCAATTTAATGGCATGAAAGAGACAGAAATGTTGGATTTGCCAACAAAAAAAATTTGAGGTGGAGAATTTTGAAGAATAATCGGCTGCTTTCCTTTTCAATAGAACTTATATATTTGAAGCAGAAGATATTCATTTCTTAGGACACGATGACATTGATCCCCAAAGAATTAAAGAATACGAGATTTAAATGGGATAAAAGATCAAAAGTTTTGGGTAAAGTAAAAGACATGTTTAAGTGAATTGAAAGGAGAAATAAAAAATTTTATTTGAAAAACAAATATACAAGGAAAACTGTTAATTAAATAAATAGGAAAAAACAGGAAATTTTAATAAACAATAACAATATTTAAATCATCACCATCATTGATATTGTTGTGGAGTTAATAAATAAATAAAAGGTGTTATACTTGGTATGTCAAAGATGAATACTGAGTAAGAAGGAGAAGAAACTAAATATGGGAAAGATCTTTATATTCTTCCTTTGTACAAACAAAGTTTTTTTAACCCAAAAAGGCGAACTTGATAAAGAAGAGATGATGATGATGATGATGATGATGATGATGGTGATGAAACTTCGCACAAAATCAAAAAATCGTAAAACTTGAACGAAGATTCGCCGTGTTACCTTATGGTAGACTTTTACTTAAAAGGAATTTTCCGTTTTGGCGCTCACAGAATCCAAGGAAAAGCATTCAGAACGAGATTTTCGGTAGAAGTAGTGATTTGTAATCGGTAAAACTTCGCCTTCATGCGACGAACTGTCTTCGTCTTCGCTAAACGCTTCATTTTCTTCTTCGTAAATTTTTTCTAGAGTGGAATTTTTATTGATGACACTGGATTTTGAGGATTTTAATTTTTGTAAGCTTGCCATCTGATTTTTTCTATGCAGAAAGAGAGCTTCTGCGCGCGAAAAACCGCGTAGAATGGAGTCGTCTGAAGAGTTTTTGGGCTTGAAGAGACAGCAGTTGTCGCTTGCAGATTTAACACTTTTAAAGGTATCAGGTACAGCGGGGCATGACGCCTTCACAATAGCTGCGAATTTATTGTCGTGTGATGAGGAAGGAAGTTTATTGGAGGTGTTGGGAAGAGGTTTCAAAGAAGTTAAATTGTTGAGGGGAATGTAATTTGGGAAACGAGTAAAATTTTTGTCCAGCCTGAGAGATTGAAAACTCTCTGAAGCTTGTTGGATCGGAGAAAGGTTGAGTTCTTTCAAAAGATTAGGGGATGGCTTGACTTGAACGAGTGGGTCACCGCCGTCACTCGTGCTCGCAACAGCAGCAGCATTCTCCTTCCTTTTGAGGTAGATGGCGGCCTTCTGTCGCAACTTCTTTTCCACGCACAAGTAGAAGCAGGCGGTGATGTGGTTGTACGAATTCTTTTTCAGTGCTTCAATGATCTCGAACTTGGAAGCCAGTTTCGCAGAAACCATGTGACGAATGATGGATCTGCAGTCGTCATTCGTGATTTTGAGGCGAGAGGTGCTCTGGTCTCTGCTACTATCAAAACGCGCACTACTCGCGTTCTTAAGCGAAGCCGCATCAGCACCCAAGTTCGAAGAATCGCATGCGTCCTTCGCACATTGGCTCCTGGAACAATCACAGCTCTTTTTCTCTCTGTCGTCGGGAGTGTTGAACCATTCCTGGGATAGCAGATCTTTGGCTTTGATGCGCTTGCTAGGTTCTTTCACCAAAAAGTTGAGGATGAAGGAAAAGTCTCGCTCGGACATCGACTCCGGTTTCTGAATATTGCACTCAATAATCTTGGAAATAGTTTCCGTGTCACTCTGTTGGAGAAAAGGAGAGAAGCCGGAGACCAGCATGAAAACGATCACCCCCAGACACCATACATCCACAGCCTGAGGATCGTAATCGTCGCTCACGAATATTTCTGGCGGAGTATAGGCGAGAGAGCCGCACCTAGTCGCCACACGCTCCCCAGGCAAGACCTTCTTGCTGAACTCAAAGTCCGTCAATTTGGCGATTTTCTTCTCGCTGAAGAGAATTACGTTTTCGGGCTTGAGGTCGCGGTGTACGATGTGCATGTCGTGGCAGTACGCAATCGCATCTACCACTTGTGCAAAGAGGAGTCGGGTTTGCTTCTCGTCCACACCTTGGTCGTAATCCGATATGAACTCAAACAGGTCGCAACACCCCAATTCCAGAATCAGATACAGCTTGTGCTGCGTGTCAATGATTTCGTAGAGACGCACGATGTTGGGGTGCTGAAGCAGCTTCAAGCATTTCACCTCCTTAATCAACTGCACCTTTGAGTCCTCGTCCATCTTGCTCTTGTGCACGACCTTGACAGCGACCTGCTCATTCGTGAAAACGTGTCTTGCTTGCTTCACGGTCGCGTACTTTCCTTGTCCAAGCGTTTGCAAGAAGTTGTACAAGCCAGCTACCTGTGCTTTCTTCATTCAAGGCCTAGTAGTTGTGTTGGGCGTGCGTTTGCAATAGTTAATTGATTAAGATGCGAACATATTAAAGAAATGATAAAAGACTTTCGCGTTTTTTAATAATACAGCACGATGAAAGAAACACGTGGTGGATGGAAATGAAATAAACAAATTTTAAAATGGAGAAATAGACGTAGACCAAAAAAAGGTAGTCATACTTTTCCGAATGAAGCAGGCTCAGTGATGTAAATGTTACTCATTCACCCAAGATGAGAGGAAGATTTTAAAGGAATAAATGTTGGACTCAAAGCAAGACTCTAAATACTTTAACAGGATAGGACAGGATAAAAAGGCAAACACTTTTACAAATCTAAAATAGAAAATAGATGTAAACATTTTAGATTCGCTAAAATCGTTAAGGTAAAATATAATTTTCAAGGAAGTGTATTATTCAATCGAATTTTCAGTAACATACTGCACATCCTGACAGATTTCTATTTAAATGGTGTACATTTCAAGGACTCGCTGTAGTCGAGTGAGTGCTTTACTATAATACATGTTACCATCAGAAAGTTATATTTCTTGTTCTTTTTATAAGAAACTTTTTGATTAGAAAATATATCTAAAATAAAAGCGATTGTTGTTGTTGTTGGGTTCTAGATTTCACGATCTCATTAAAAGTAAAATGTATCAGTTAGTGATTAACTGAGCGATCACGTAACCTCCTAGGGAACACAGGGTTAGTGTGCTAGCACTCTCGCATGCGCATGCAATGTATTGAAACGCATGATCGATGTTATTCATTTTTTTCTAGGTCCGATTGAGCCTCTAAAGGGATCCCATTCTCCAAGAAAATGTATTAAAAGGTTGAGGAATACCAGAAAAAAAGATAACGCCTTCAAATTCATTATCTATTTCCATAGTGCCAAATCAAATTTATTTCAACATATTCTAAACTTGTAAAAAGAGCTTCAAAATATTTTGCATTTATTATGGCTTCAACTTCAGACTCTTCTCATGCTGAGGAAACAGACTTTCTGTTGAGGTATTCGAATTTAAAAAACAATAAATATGAGGTAAAAGAACAAGGTCTTATGTTCACTGATTGGAGCAGTAAGAGGAGGGAAGAGATTGTTGAGGAGGGAAGAGATTGTTAATCAATCATTGATGCATTAGAAGAGCACGCTATTCCTGTGAACCACTGTAGGGCACAAGGATATGACTGCTAACATAGCAGGTGAGAATAAAGGCGCTCAAAGAAAAATTCATTCATGAGCAATCTTTTTTCTTTCTGGATGCCATACGCTCAATTTGTGTGGAAACGAAACTTTTTTTTCTTATTGTATTTTGGGATAGTTTAAGCAATACATAACTTGTTCAGTTTCAGCTAGAAACGATGGAAATTAATTCAGATATATGAATTGTTCTTTAAATGGAATTCAGAAACCAGGTGGTCTGATAGACTTCAATGTATCAAAATGTTAGCATTCATCTTAATGATATCCAGTTAGCATTGCAAGATGAGTTACAAGAAATGAAGTATTGGCATACCTAAGAAATTTTATTTGGATGCTAATGTTCGCAGTTTGGTCAAATTTTAGATATATAGTAGATATCACTTTGGATTCTGAAGTGTTTAACATTTAAACTCTTCTTGGAGATTTGGTGAAGTTAGGAAGTAATTTGAAGGGAATATGGAATACCTAAATTCCACTCTGACGACTCCGACTCAAAGTGTAATCCAACATGCTTACAAAAATAAAACTATATTTTTAATACTTAAAAAACTCCATGTCCAACTCCTAAATTTTATTAGATACAGACTCCGCCTCTGACTCCTATCCTATCCCTTTGAAATCACCGACTCCGAAAGATTTTAGTTTTTGGAGGTTTTGATTAGGAACCTTCTACTCTAGCACAAAGATTAATCGTAAAAACTAACACTAACTCTAACATTAATCCTAACGGTGCAGGACATTTCATATATATATGATGTTTAGTACCAGAAACATTTCGAAGCTTTTTTTGAAAGGTTCATAGTCTTTTTTTTTGTTTTATGAAATGTCTTGAACTCAATCCTAAAATAAATTCAACAAATTGTCGGAATCACCCAATTGTCACATATGACAAATTGTCGTGCACAGATCCACAACCCAAACTCAATAATCATACTAATATAGAGATAGCGTAAAGTGCGAGAAAATAACAACTAGCCGTAGGTCTTTTTAGGACATCCAAGTTTCAATTTAAAAATACTTAAATAAATAGTTAAAGAAAAAATTTCAATCAAAAGACAAATGATATATGATTCATGGAAAAAGGGAATCTTGAAAGCAAGTCTTATTATAGGAAACGAACGAATCAAAATACTTTAAGTTGCGAAATAGGCACATCGAAAGTAAGAATCAGCAAAGCTGGCCAGCTGGATACGTGTCTAGACAGGAACTATAGGCTATACTGATGAGTATTCTCATTTGTTGTTCATCACCTAATCTACGAACTAAGGTTGCTGTGATGATAAAATAATTATTGATTACTTTTAAATTTTATCTACAGGTTTTTTATTATAATATAATAAATGAGTATGTGTGTGTGTGTGTGTGTGTCTGTGTTACATCCACTTCAAAGACAGCGAGAAAATAATAAAATCGTATATAACGCTAGCATTTTTAATGCTTACTGTTTGGAATAATCATGAATTTCATTTATACGCCCATTTTCTGGATCAAATTTTTATTTGCTAAGGGTGGGGTTGCTTGGCATTATTTTTTTTATTATTTGAATGCTCTCATCTGTGCGTACATTTAGAATGATAAAAAAAATTAAAATTCAAAATCAATTTGAGTTTCTGCTAGGAATTTGAGGGTTAGTGACTCTGTCAAGCTCATTAAGCACTTTCATTTCATTTCACAAAAATGTATGCCCTGGAATATCATCAACTTCAAAGCGTCCAGTCTCTGCATTCAAAAAGTCAAAATCGGTGTAAGGGGTTATTGACAAAGGAGATTTAGGATTGTCATTGACTTCATTCGAACCTGACATATCAAGTTCAACGCTCACACAAAACTGCATATATTTTTTGGAATAAAAATTCTCACTTTCAACAAAAATATGAATCGTCTGCTTTTATTAATGCTTTTTAATACAAATCTTCTGCTTTACATTAGATATCGTCTGAATATTCTGGTCGATAACGGGTTAAGTTAAAAATATGTACTATATAAAATTAATTGAGCAACAAATAAAAAATTGTCGACGAGCCTAATATCGTCAAATGTGTAGGTTTTTAATAGTGTTTAAAATAAACTTCTGTGAGAACTCGCGGATCCAAAAGAGGGCCACCTAAGCCTACCCCCCCCCCTATGAATAATGGCTTCAAAAATTCCCCTTACTGATTTTGCTCTTTCTTAAAGCATCAAGATTTGTATGGTAATATTTTTAAGTTGTCCTCCCCTATGGTCAATTTCTGAATCGGCCACTGTCTGAGTTAATTTAAAAAAGTTTGAACCTAAAGATGTTTATTCTCACAAAGGATATTAGTATTGAACTCAAAAATTGCAAATATATTTGATGCCGTACCTAAAAATGCGATTAAAAATAAGTATTTTTGATCAAAAATTACATACATATTCCATATGTGACGTTGTCAATCAAGTTTTTGTGCTTTTTTTAATTTAAAACATATCATAAAAATATAGGCAATTCTTTGTGTTAGTATCAAAAAAAAATAATTTTATTCAAAGGCCAAAGTGGGGTGCTGACGTCTCATACATATCAAAAGCTTGGTGTCCCACATGTTAATATAGTACTTGAAATAAAATGTATACTCAAATTTGAGTGTGATGGTAAAGAACATGAGTTTTTCTACATTTTATCACAAATATCTGAAATGATAGATGTCAAGTGAAATATTTTAGGGTGCACGAAGTTTGGTTTATCCAATTAACTTGGATGAATAAATTGGAATTCATTTTTACAATGCCTGTCCGGGGGTAGTTATCTGTGCACATATCGTTTATAAAGCGTGTTTTAGTTATGAAAAAACGTTAGATTAACTTACATGGCAAATTCAACTTACGCAGGCCCACGAAAAAGATTGTGTGCGCTGATTAGGTACGTGGTATGAGTAAGAAGTGTTTGTTACACGCATAAAAGGTTTTTAGTGTGGTGTGATGGATAAAGTTTGAAAATATGATAAACAATAAAGGAATCATCGAATCAAAATTTGGATAACAATGTACTATAATAATGCTGATGAAGTGAAGATAAAGCGGATATTTGTAAAATGTCGTCATATTCACATCATATATCTTCTCTTATTACGTTAATAAAGAGATAGCGCGGTATCGCTTCTTCTTGTACGCATTCCAAGCTGCTCTCGTCTTTACGTCATTTCACCGGTGGTAAAAGGGCGTTCGAAGAGCTGCGGCAGCATCATATGGAGGAGTCGTTAACCAGAAAAACGTTATTACACTCTCGCATGGACAACAATGGGAGACGTAAGAGATAGAGAGAAAGAAAGAAAGAAAGAAAGAAAGCCAATATTAATGACCAACTGTGTTCAAGCATCAGAACATTTTTATCCATCCTCCTCTCTTCTTACCATGATGTCGTCGCCTAGTTAACAAAACGCACCACCACTCTCTCACACCAGGGTTAGATCAAATGTTTGCATTGTATTTGTTTGCAATTAAATACAAATTTGTTGTAATTGCTTGTATTTGTATTTTAACATGATAATAACAGGATATCAAGAAAAGAAACTTGAAATGCTATGTGTATATTATCCTCGAATTGATTGAAATGATGAGTCTTTCTTTCACAAGCTTATTTTTGGTGTAGCTTTAAACCTTAAAACAGATTTTCAGATCTCACAAAGGAAAAAGTTGGGAGCATTTGTCTGAAAATTTGTTAAGGGTGAGAGCAATTTGTCTTGTGAGCATATGTCATGGTGGAATCCTATTTTTTAGTTTTAAATTAACCAGTACGAAATCCTTCTCATAATATTGCAAAAAATATTGAAATTTTAAAAATAATAATATTACTTTTTTATTTTAAATTATTAAAAAATATATTTTTAATAAAATCAAAAATATTGAAATCTGCGTTTTTAAATGTTTTTAATACAAACCATCTGCTTTACATGACATATCGTCTGATTATTCTCGGCGTTAGTGGGTTAACCCTTTCAGGCACAAATGCGAGACCAAGTCTCAAAAATCATCTACTTAAGTTATACAAGACTCATTGAGAAAAAATGCCAGAACGGGATAAGAGGTAAAACGGGCAAAGATCCAGAGCCCCATAATTTCTTATAATAATTAAGTCAATTTTGCTTCATCAGATTGCTTTAAGAGACGGAGATGTGATTTACGATAGTCACAATTATGGAAGATTGTTTTTCCCTAGATGCAATAAAAAAATAAAATTCAGGCGGTTTTAAATATTTTGCTTTTGATTGATATAACTTTCAAATTGTGTCGAAATCATAGAAATTACAGTATATTTTAAATACATTCTTTTTTATATAAGAAGCTAGTTAGCACCGATGTTCCCAAAGGAAATGAAACGAAACCATTTTATTACTGAAGTCGTGTGGTTTCCCTTAGAAAAATTAGCACTAAATGGATCATTAAAAAACTTCCACCACCCAAAGACACGTGATTGAGAAACATTTTACGATTTTTTCATTTTCCCGAAGCTTATTTATGTCAATTGTGTTCTAAATATTTTGTTTCCATTATTTTCGATAAAACGGCGTGGAGGAATTTCAATCTTGTTTACATTTGATTCAAGATGTCCACCATTATTTGCGCCTTAGTTCAGGAATGTATTTCATTTATATTCCAAGAAACTTTTTTTCCATTACTTTCAAGCTTTTTTTAGTTTCTGCAAATTTTTTAACATGAATGGCCCAAAAAACCAACTAACGCTAATAATGTCTGCATATTTTTTCTCGTGAAATCACGGTCAGATTTTAACAATGTTCAAGAGCAATTTTTAAAAGTATGCAATGATATTCTTATGCACAAAGTTTGGACGCATAATCATATACAAAATAAATTAAAAGAAGATATAGAAAATTTAAGAAACCTATAAGAAAACTACAGTTTACTTAGACAAAAATTTTCAAGTTCCTACAAATAAAAAAGATTGAAGGGAGAGAGAGGGCTTAGTGTTTTACCTGAGGCCCAAAAATGCTCAAGCCCGGCCCTGCAAGGAATTCAAATGAAAATTATTATTTGCCTAGCCCTATTAGGACCAAACAAAGCAAAGGACTTTACTAATTCTTAAATAATTCCAATTCATCAGCGTTCCCTTTGAGAAAATTGATGTTAAATGGAAATAAAGTAAATTTAAAAAAACTTTCTATCTTATCTTTGATTAGTTTAAATAAAAAATTTACCACCTTTAGGTGAAACATATGGTGACATAATGAAGTATGAAGCAACATATTCCGCTATTCTAAAATTGTTTCGGCACATAATCAGTCCCGCTAGTTTTATGAAATAACGCGCACCCACATAGTGACGTTGTTAAATTTTCCAGTGCAGTAGTGTCCTATAAATTAGGAAAAAAAAATATTTTTTTTTACTCCGAAATAAATATAGCATTTGAAATTGAAATTAAGCATTTTTTCATTAGTTGTAGAGATACTTTTTTCGTATTTTTGAACTAATTATAAAAGACTATTTATTTATAATTGAACACAATAGATTAGTTTTCACTAAAAATTAAGTTTAGACATTAGTAAAATTTATTGAAACAAATAAATTCCCAATAATCAATAAAATTTACATTAATCACATAACCCAGATCTAATGGAAAAAAATGTTTAAAAAGTTTCATTTTAATTTCAAATATTTACACACAGCATTTAGAACTAAAAAACAATGGGTGTGAACAAATATTTGAAATAGACAGAAATGGAAGGTCACGATGTACCATGATGAAAGCTACTCATACTATGTCATACGTCACATCACATTTAATGAGATGTTGTTGCGTGCACTTGATTATTTTATTTTTACGTGATGCCAAATAGGTGAAGAAGATATCATGTGAAACTTGAATGAATTTTTTAAATACCTTGCTTGATAACAACTTTATGATGATAGAAATGTGTACGCTATATCTTGGATACTTCACATTTTTCATTTGAACTACACATAACCAAATATCTTCTCTTTAAAGCCAAAAATTATCAAGTTAATCATATAAAGAAGCTGTATAAAACGAATTCGAACTACGTCACACTTCAAAACTTTTCTTAAAACTCCGGTTATTAATCCTTTGAGCACCAGAATTTTTAAGACTAATCGTCCACTTTCTTTTGCAATGAAATTTTATATACTTAAAGCAAACGATTTTTATTTCTTCATATTTATTTGTTATGATTTTGTTGTTCGTGTTTCATCTTTCGAGAAACGAGTTCACACTTCATGAATCAGGTTGATTTAGATGCACCCTCCATTCATAAGTGAATCCATACCTAAGCGGGTTTACAGGCAACTAAGCTGGTGCTCAAAAGATTAAAAAGAAATTTCATAAGAAATTTTTGGAAAAAAATATTTATAACTGAAAAATATTTTTATAGGTTAGATTAGCGATAAAAATTTATCTAAAAATTTATGGGCTTTTGTATCCATACTGCTATATAAATATGTCATTTTGGGGCGTTGAAAATAATGGCGTCTTTGATTTAATAATGTTTGATCACAAAATGAAATGAAATGATAAAAATTATCATATGTAGTGGCGTATGTTAATAGGATCAAGTTTACGGTTTGAGTTAACAATGGTTTTTAAAATCGTTATTTTAGTGGAATCATTGAATTGAGCTTCATTCAGTTTTTTTTTAATTTTTAATGTTTGATCTTAGAAGGAGGTGTGTGTTAATTGAATAGTCCAAATTAATGATGGTGGTCGCAGGTATATATTAAAATAAGCAATATTTAAAATACGCAAGACAAAGTTTTAAATAAATAAATTCATTTAAGGATTAAATAAGATCCTTCTACCTATCTCAAGATCAAGATTCTAATTATGCAAATTCTTTGGCTCCGTCAGTTCGGGCTTCGACTCCAGCTCCGTAAGCACATGGAGTAACAACCCTTCTTTAGTCTAAGTAAGAAGCGAAGAGTTGGCCTTAAATTTATTAAGTTTTATGGCATTTGAAGTCGAGATTGGAATAAAAAAATTTTAAGTACTAAGGCATCAAAATCGTATTTGGAGTCGAATATTTTCCCCATGGAAAAAAACCGACTCTGAAGCTTAAATTTTATTAAACAGCGATTCCGATTCCTATCCCTTTAAAATTCCGATTCTACAGACCCCCACTTTGCAAGGCTGTTATTTTACTTTGAATAAGCGTGAAAATGGTTCCTAGTCAAACTCTCCCAAAACGCAAATCTCCGTTACCAAAATCTCCGAAAATTAAAGCTACGGATAACTTAATTTTCGGGGATTTTGGTTGCGAGGATTTTAGTTTTATGAGATTTTGACTAGATACCATGAAAAATATCGTGGATGCGTTTGCCAATGAAATAGTCAAAGTGTTATTTCTTTCAATTCATGTATCATTATGTCTTTTATATCGTGTTTTTATTGACCCAAGCATCAACCTTATTAACGGCTTAAAATGACAAGGTAGATTGGGGTGTTTTCATCGACAAGGCACAATTGCACCGCTCGTGTCGAACTATGAGCAAAGAAGAATTGATCGTGGATCGAATCCGAGACCTTCTGGTATCGAAGCCATGTATTTATCTAATCAACGTTACTCACGCCTGATTGCAATGACTTTGTGACTTATTTAGCTAACATTTTCAGAATATGCTCTTTTCTTTTGTTTTGCATTTGAAGTCCTCAAAAGACGCAGCAGACCCAAAAGGGTGGGGGCTTTTCCTTCTTGGTGTATCAGTGAGTCTCCGACGATTCCTGACATAACTTGGCCTAATGAAGCCGCCACTCCAGGGCCTCATCAAGCCTAAGCCAACTATAAGCCTTATGAAGCTTCTTTAACTGGACCTCATGAAGTCCCAGAGCATCATGAAGCTCAACACATAAGCATTAAAGAAGCTCCTTTTCCTTCTGATTTCCTATTTCCTCAAGCGGATTCAGAAGGATTGAACCAGAATCCTCTGGACATTAAATTTAGTCCTTATGCTCAGCCTTTTGAAAAAGATCTTCTCATAGATGATCTTAGGCGCTTCTTCAATGATCCTCCTGTAGATGGAGAAGATATTTGGCTAGAGGTCCCCTCCCCATACGAAGATAAAAATAATTTGATTGTTGGCCACGTGTGTTTCCCCCACTTCTTTCTTTGTATTAGCCTTTTTTACATCTTTTCTAATAAAGCTTTTTCCGATGGCACGGCGGACTGCAAATTAAGCAGTCCCTCTCATCATCATACTTCATTCCTGTCTCTGAAGTAAATAATGCAACTGGTGAAATACGTTCAGCCAGTAGTACCAATCAATATAGTAGATGTCTCATTTTATGCGCATATCATAACTTCTGACTTGGAAGAAATTGCTCAACCCAAGTGACGCATGAATACTTCAAATTATGCGAGAAATCATTCAAACAGAAAGACAGGTGATTCATTTTCGAAAGCCAATGTCTGAAAAGGTCACGGCGCAGTTTATTGGAAATTAATCATTTGTTTAACTTAAAGATCATTTTCTTAATGGGATACTCGCATTTGATTGAGAGTAAAAGGGCGTGAAACACTCATCTTTTTAGGCGCATTGATTGAGCTACATTAATTACAAGTTGGTGGTTGCTTTGCTATAGAAATCAGCTTTCGTTGCCCATTGTCCTGAATGTTGTATTGTTTTCACCAAAAATGTCTTTGGGGATAGGTTTGCGTTGAATCTAGAGTCTAGGCTCTAGACTCTCTAGGCTTAATTGAGGAATTGAAATGGTTGCTATGGAGGAATGGTTGTTTACATTTCAAAGAGGATTATTTGATTAGTTTTCCCTTGCCAATAATAATTTATACAATATATCTCGTGTGTTAAGTGATAAAGCTTGACCAAGTCTAATTGAATGGGTTTTTTCGGGAGCAGGTCAATTCAGCCTTGAGACAATTCGGATCTAAATGATATTGAATTAGAAGCCGAATTGTCCAGAAGCCAAATTGTCGTGAGAACGAATCGTGGGTGAACAGCTTTACTACTTCTTGGAATGCAGGACTTAAAGCAAACAAATAGGATTTTAATGATCAATATTTATCAAAACACACACATACAGACGACAGACATTCAGAACATATGTGCACAAATATTCAAAAACGTTAATCTCAGATAATTGCCTCTCAAGAGATAAAAAGCCTTCAATGTTTTCTTTATACCTTGTTTATGAGGAAATAGATAGAAAATTATTAACAAACATTTATTTACTAAAGATATTTCAAAAAACTTAAAATTTTTTATTTATTTAGAAAATTTAATTGAACTGAAAATCTGAAAAGTGTGGAAAAAATATAAAAATTACTCCAAATATGGCTTACGTTTAACAGCCATTCAAATATAATATCAAAGTAAAGGACAAAGTGCCCAGTTTCCATGAGCTGCATAGTAGTCAGTTGAGAGACAGCGTTTTCTGAAAACACATTTTTTGAGACCGAGTTTTTCTAATTCGATATTTCTGTATTCTTGAGCTAAATATTGTCTCAATTGATCTTAAGTAAGTAATTATACATTTTACTTGCATTTTTTATTCTCTTTTAGAGTTTAGACGACATACATCATCAATTTTCTACAAGTTTAGATCAATATATTTAATTTGAATTTGAGACCCATTTTTCCTAGCATCATCCATAAACACATGCATAAACATACAACAAGCACACTTACATACACACAGACACATACATATATAGACAGACACACACCAGTTCAGGGCATTTGGTAACCAAGGCAAAAGTCATTTCATATCTAAATTGGCCATTTCGTACCCAAAAGTTTAAACATAATTGCGCGCGAAACGTCTTAGATACGAAATGTTTCGCTTCGCCCACGCACACACATATATTTTTAAAAATTTTAAATTCTTTCAATAACTTACTTCCATCCTTTCTCATGTGAAGGAATGAAGGAAGACGTATTCTCTTGTCTGCATCAAAAATTTCATTTAATTAGTTTCACATTTTAATTGAAGTTTGTGTTGCAATGCCAAAATATTGTCATTGTGTGTGTGTATATGTATATATTTAAAGCATTGTGATTGTTGAAAATTTTAACATTATTGTAGAAATATAATTACTTAAAAATAAATGTCATTGTTATTTAATGCCATTTTGGTCACATGTTGCTTTTCAAAATTTAATTATTTTTTTGCTTGTAATTTTAAATCCATCTCCATGTTATGCATTCAAAATGAATTGTCAATTTTTTCAAAATCATTATTATCATATTTTTTGGGAAAATGCTTTTAAATATTTAAATTTGTAAAATAAAATTAATTGATGGAACTGCGTGTTTCAGCTGGCAACAGCAAAGAAATAGGAATAAGAACTCATACAAGTGTGCTTTCAGCAAATTAGCCGAAGCAAACTCCACTGGTCTGGAGAGCGTTTTCAATGTCAATTGTTTTGGAAAGAACAATTGAAGGGGAAAAGGAACAAGAAAGAGTCGCCCTTGACAAAGAGGCGTGAAGAATGGTGTCTTAGAGATATTGGTGCAAATGGAGACAACGAACCATGAACACAGACCCTCCATCTTGGGTATAATGTGTAGGCATAGAAGCAGGAGGAACTAATTGTTTTAAGCTGCCTAGACTTGACAAACCTAGATATAGTAGAGCTTATGGCACTATTAATAAACATTCTTTTTGTATGTTTTTGAATTAAGTTGTAATTTGAAAATATAAAGCTTTTTTATGCTAATTTTGGGATCGATCAAATAATAAAAAAGAAAATATTTTTTTATTAATAAAAATTTTTGTATTGTCAGAATTAGATAAATTCAACTCAAAATAAAAATGACAAATTAAAAGTGAAACAAAACCAACTTAAAGTAAAAAAATATATAAATTAGGTAAACTTGGGGTTGCCAGATGTCCCAATTCCCCGAAATTATGCCAATATTTTTCAGTCACCTAAAAACGAAGTCCCGCAGAATTCATACGAATTCCAGTTTTTCATTCACTAATCTATGTCAAAAACGGAAACTAGAAAAAATTAACTCCAAAAGGTGCAAATATCGCTTTCAACTTTTTGTAAATTTCAATCCGATCAACACAACTTCTGTGTAATGTTACACGTAAATCAAAAAGTGTATGACTTTTTAAATTTAAACAGACTCCTTTGTGTATTTGGAAATTTTGATAAGAAAATTGGTATGAAACGTCCAAAATTATTATCAAACGTTTTGGTACGAAACGTCCAAAAAGTGGTAGGAAACGTGTTGGGTACGAAATGACTTGAAACCATTCAAAACATAGATTCTTGTAAAATTATATATATCAAGATATAGTTATGCAGTAACGAGGGCCGGTATTATGCGTTTAGAGAGATGGAAATTCCCGGTAGACCTGGACTTCCCATTTCGGGCGGGACAACGATATCCGAAAGGATTGGTGCGAACGTCACACACAAATACATAACTTAACAATGTACCAATATCTTTTAATACATTAGTAAGTAGCTCATACGTAGAGCACGATTTATCCAGCCTTAATAGGCCAAATTTTATTGTTAAAATGGCATTGAAATGTTGTAGACTGATGGCGTTTCTCTTTTTAGATTTTACACGGTTCATCATGCTAAAAGCTATTTCAATATTTGAATGTCGTAATACTAAGCACAGTTATAAAGTTCATAAAAAGTGTTCGAACCCAAAGCGTCTTTGCATTGCCCAACTTCTTTCCAAAACAATGCTGTGTTAGTTTGTCCATCCAATCAATAAGTGAAATTGTGTTCAACTGATATTCAATTTTAGAATTTTCATGCTGATTCATACCTATAAATTCTATTACGCTGTAACTAGATGAAATATCTTTTACAGGTTGAAGCATATAATTCAAGGAAGAGTATGAGATATTTTCTAACACACTAATATTTTCTGGGAGCATTTGTTTTAATTGAAGCAGTAATTTAAACAAAAAATGAATCTGTTTTTCTTGAGTAGTATTAAGTAAGTTTTTAATTTCATTTTAATAATCATAGAATTTCTAACCGTCTTTGAAAAAAATCTTAAAAAAACTGAAATCTAAAATTAAATAATCCAAGTTGGCATTCGTGGATGAGGCCCTCCTCTAGTGGAATGTTGGTTCTTAATTCTATTTTAGAAGTTTAAGAACCATGTTCAAAAAGAAGACTAAGATAAAAATTGAACGATGAGATTATTATTGAAACGCATAGTCGTGGTTGTTGTAGACGTAGACGAAAACGACAGATCACGTGTAATAATAAATCGATTCATATCTCTCTCTCTCTCCATCCTTTACGCTTCCTGTTTTTGTGTCGTGATCGTCTATATCAGTTCATTTGGAGTAAGGAGGAAAGAAACACATAGTCTCGCTCAGGCGCGTCTATCCTTATTGATTTTGTTCTTTGTATGATTTTTTGCACTACTACTCATTATTATAATATTTTATATATAATTATGATGTGATGATGATGTTTTGTTTATTTATTGTATGCACTCGCACAAAGCCTACCAAATCACTTTTGCCAACTTGCCCCATTTATTTTTTAACTAGTTGTTTGACAGGCTAGTAGGGGAGTGAGAAACGTTGGTTAGGTACACTGTTTCGATAACTCAAGGTCTTGGCTTCGATCCAGCATCAAGCCTACTTTCTCATAGTTCGATACAAGCGGCGTAATTGTGCCTAAAGGGGCGAGTTGACTGTTGTAAATCTGCTCATTTTCCCTTCGATTACTTGTGGTCATTAGTTAAAATCCTTTACTTATTTTTTGTTATAACTATAAAATCGATTCTTGGAAATTAAATCATAAAGAAGGTTTGAAATTTATGCTGTGTTTGAAAAAGATACGATGAACATAGTTCAGAAACAGATAGAATCGAAGATGATGAAATTGAAGAATTTTTTTTGATAGAAACTATTATGATAAAAATTTTGAAGTTGAATATGATTTTTCTGAAAATGTTTGTGATTCGAATAGTTTGCTTTCTTTTGAAACAGAAAATAGTCCGTCTAAGATGACGAAGATGTATACTTATCAATCAGAGAGAGAATTGATACAAGCAGAAAATATTTGCTAGAACGAGAAATATAGGAAAGAAAAACAATAAAACGATTCTATTTCAATTATGTTTTCTTGTTACTCTTTTTATGAATCTATATTTTATACACGATACAAACGTACACAAACAGAAGGTAATAAAAAACATTTGTATATGAATTTTTTTCCATTGATGAAATTTAAGTCTGTTCAGTTGTAATTATCAGAGCTGGGTTAGAGATAGGGACAATTTTACTTCTCTCTCTGAAATGTGGAATGATTTAAATTTTTTGAGAACAATAAAGTTCGATAATTTCAGATGTAGAAAAGAAGGATTAAATCAAGACCGTTTGGCGGCAGTACGTGATGAATTTGCTTCTTTATTTTGATCCAAGTGAACCTTTGACTATAGACGAGCAACTTCTTGGATACCGAGGAAAAGTTCCTGGATTCCTTCAAAACCAAGAAAATATGGTTTAAAAATTTTAAGGGATAAGTGATGCTTCAACCGAATTTGCACTCAAAGGAAAAGTTTACACTGGAAAATTGGTAATATTGTTCATAAAGGGTTA
This sequence comes from Nectonema munidae, assembly GCA_030549495.1. Lineage (NCBI taxonomy): Eukaryota > Metazoa > Nematomorpha > Nectonematoida > Nectonematidae > Nectonema > Nectonema munidae. Next base: position 617,794 of record JAUIRK010000926.1, read on the forward strand.
ACTAAAGATGTTGTGATGGAGTTGACAGAACCTTTTTTTGGAACAAGAAGAGATATTGTAACAGACCATTTTTCACATCGCATGCGCTAGCAGTTTATTTCCGTGAAAAAAATGATCTCTTCTCGGAACTATGAGATCATACATGAAAGAAATACCTAAAATGATTAGAGCTAAGAAAAGGGAAGTTTTTCTTCCATTTTTCTTCATGATCGTGAAAACAAAATAGTATTCGCTTCTAACAATCCGAAGAAAAATAAAAATGTTGTGTTGTTGAGTTCATCTCATAGTGGCGAAGAAGATGAAAAGCAAAGAAGGCCAGCGCTCATTTTGGATTATAATTATGGAAAAAAAGGTGTTGATCAATTAGATCAAAATTTAGAAGAATACACTTGTAAACGTAAAACAACAAGATGGCCATTACATTTTTTCTTCAATATGCTTGACATTAGTGTCTAATGCTTATTTGTTGTCGAAAACGAATCAAAGATGCCAAAAATAGAAAGGAGTTTTTTTTATAAAAGAATTGGCAATTGAGTTTTTCGTTTATTTGGAGATGAATCTTGCGATGCTACTAAAACAGAAATAGTTGGAAGGTGTTTTAGTTGTAAAAAGTGTACTCGATCTGTCTGCGACAGCTGTCAGAATTTTATATGTGTTAGATAGAAAAATAGTCAAAAAACACAGTGTTTTTCTTGTTCTAATATACATTGATTTTTATGGTTTAACAAATCTCTGTTAGTTTAAATAGTTTTTTTACATTTCCTATTCTTAGTCTGAAATAATTTTATAAAAAGGGATTAAACATCCAATATTTTGTATCTTATGAAGGAAGGAAGGAAAATCTATTGTTTAAACATAAATTTTAGATATGATAAGCAAAGTTTCATTTGAATCAAATATACATTAAAGGTCAGTGCCGCTTAAAAATGTATATTTAATTAAATAAGTGAGGATAGCAAGCATTAAAATAATAAAAATATTATTTATTAATGAATTGTTACAAAATCTGACAAAAATACAACAAGCGCTACCAAATTGATCATCCTTATAAGGGTTGGAAAACCTTTTCATTTCTTCAGATACTAGTGTGCTCATAGTGTTGATTTGACAAAAATTTATTTGTGAAGGATTTCGTTTATATAGCAAGTTTGATGTTATCTAAGAAGTAGCTGTGGCTTACGGGTTGAGAAGTAGGATAGTGCTGCCCACCCACATCTCTAGACTCATTTCGATTTGCAGAAATGTTAATAGTAACCTGCATTCAACAAACGGGACCCAAAAAGGTCGAAACCGGTCATGGATTGGCTTGCCTTGTATCATAACGTTATTCAAACTGTTACTACTCGTATTCATCGTAATACATCATGTATCCTAATATTTTTGGACGACTATATTAAAAATTCGATATTATTTACATATTTATATCAGTGGCGTACCAAGAGGGGGCTGAGTGGGAGGGCCGTCTGCCCCGGGCGCAGAATTTATTTGTATTAACGCGTTAATGCCCAATGTTGACTATAGTGGACTTTACAAAAATAAAATCATCTGCGTTTATCAAACTCTTTAATACAAATCTTCTGCTTTACATTAGATATCGTCTGATTATTCTGGTCGTAAACGGGTTAATATATCATCAATAAAAATTTAATCGATATATTTTAGACTTAAATATTAATAAATTAGTTTGCTACACTTTTTATTCCAATTTTCAATGTCTATATGGGCAACAAAATTAGCATCCGCCCCGAGCGGCATTAAATATAGGTACGCCACTGTAGGGAATGATATCATATGGGTCCTATATATGGGACTATTCGCATATCTGGGTTGAGTAGTTAACCCTACTTTCAGGCATTCGTTTTCTAAAATTAGCCGCCAGCTTTTCTTTTCAATGAGTTTTTATATCACTCAAATCAGGCTATTTTATTTTATGGGACAGGGGTGTCTCATTGTGCCTGAAATGATAAACGAGTAACCCAAGAAATAAAGATCGTGCGCTTTAACTGTATAAAATTGCATTGAAAAAGGTAGCAGTCAATTAGTCTACAAAATTCTAGTCATCATTAGTAAACTGTTTATTTTAGAATCGCGAAATATTCTACGCCTGTATGTTCAAATAGTTAGAAGGAAGATTGGTTTCACTTACAGATAGCTAAAATAAATTTAAGAAATATATCATGAAAAAAGGTTACACTTAAAGGTGAAAATAAACTATTCAAAGAACAGTGTACAAAGAAAGGAAAATCGTCTGGTATATTATATTGCATTGAAAAAGAAATCAGGCGATTAGACTTAAAAAAATTTAGTACTCAAAGGGTGAAATAGATTTTCATTAAAAAAGGTGAGCAATTTCGAGTTGAAAAAGAAGAAAAAAGATCATTTGAAAAATAAAACACTTTTAACATTAGAAATAATTCTGTAATCATTTAGAAAATAAAATATTCCTTAAACCTTTTATAAAAAAGAAAAAAATTCATTACAAAAACATTACATGACAAATGGCATGGACTTTTGAGAAAGTTATTAACTAACAGGCAAGCTTAAAAGTGTTTGAACGGCTTCGTGGTTATGATATAGCTAATGCAATTAACAAGCTTCATACAAAATTCTAACAAAAAATCATTCACTCATTTGAGACGACACAAAAGGACAGTGTGAATTAGGCTGCCTGTCGTGTATATATAGTATTTATAATCGTGATTTTGAGAAAAAATTAAATATTATCGAATTCATAAATCAAATGGATGTTTGTGTTGAAAATAACGTACAAGGCAAAAAAGAAGAAGAAGAAGAAGCTAGCCAAAGTCTAGTCTAATTGATTAACGCGAATGAATACGAGTGAAAGAAAAGACTTTTGCTTTTGCATATCATTAGTGTTTGCAAAAAGAAATGGAACTGGCGAAAGAATTATTATGCGTGAATGTGAAATGAGTCTCAAAACAGGAAATAATTATGATCTATTTGGAAGAATTGACTTTTAGTCAAGATTAGGCTTAAATCGGCTGTGCGGATTTGAAACCAAAACCCTTTAGACAACAAGGGTGCGTTCACATATGATGTCAACCAAGTTTTGGTCATTTGTCGACTCCCCTCCCCTTGTCAACTTTTTACTGTATCTTCTCTTATTAGATATTACCTATTGTCACCTTTTGACCTCGCTTTTGACCCCGGGTTTTCGTTAGCATTTGTGAACGGTACCTAAGCAAGGAAATATAGTTCAGTCGAATATGGTGCACCTTGACAATGATTAGAATGATTTTTAGACTACACATTAAAAATAGGCAAACACTCTGTCACGCATACATAGGCCAGGATACAGCACTTAAAAATGAATGCAATTAAACATCAAAAATAACTTTTTTATATAACTTTTTTTTATAATTTTCAAAATTTATTATAAAAGAATTTTTATCAAATGAACACACCATCATTATTACCCGACATTATACTTGCATTGTAATCTCTCAATCCCACCACAACTGGACTGATTTTATCAAGTCAAATTACCTTGTTTGTATTTCTGATTGCACCAACCTTATAGTTCAGTGGTTTTCAAACTGGAGTCTAAGGAGCCGCGAAGAAATTCCATTGGGACAGACAAGGGGACAGTGAGTGAATCGTTTGGGGCAAAATATTGCACCCATTTTGGGTCATTTGCGATTTTTGCCAATTAGTCATATTTAAAAAGAACAAATAAGTTCATCTTTGAATTGAGTACTATTCATCTTTTATTGCTTTTCAGGCCTAATTTGTAAATGTACATTTTCCTTAATGGCTAAAAAATGAAATAAGATTACTCACACTTGAAATTGGGTTTTACTAGATTAACGTCTCGTGGGGAAGATATAGATAAATGTCTTTTGTGTTCTGAAGTGTTAGCCTCCACTTTTCTAAAGCCGGTTAAGTGAAGCTTGCGCTGGTAGTGAAGCACTCGAGTTGGGTAAACTAAACTATTGGCTGAACGATTGCACAAATTCATGTTTGATAAATAACAAAGGAATGTTTTTCCAAAATATAAGTATCGTTTGAAAAGTTTCAAAAAATATCTGTTGTCAAAAAGTCCTACAACATAGGAGAACAGTTGATATTATTTTGCTGAAAGTTCTGAAGTTGTAAACTTGAAACACATCTTCCTGTTAAACGATACCGTTAGAAGGCTAATAGGAGAGATGTCTGATGACATGTCAGGCGTGGTTTTATTGATTCGAAATTGAATTTTCAACTTTTTTTCTCAGATTGATGAAAAGATGAATGCTGCAAACTTATTTCAGTCTTGCTACGTACAATATGTATATGATAAGAACCTAGGAAACAAATTTTTATTTTCCGAAACTCAGCAGTAAAAAAACTGCAAGAGAAATATTAGACAAGTGATAAATTTTTTACATCATGTTTTAAATCGGAATCTGGCTAAGCAAAAAATCCAGATCTAATTGCTACCTAGTGCACCGAGCCATAAAACCATACCTGATAAGTTGAAAAATGTTCTCAATGAAATCATTAAAACAGTGTATTTCATTAAGCAAATGCCTTCAAGTCTTGTTTGTTTTCAGATAAATGCATTGAAAATAATTTTGAAAAACTTTTGCTGTACTCAAACGTGAGGTGGCTTTCCAAAAGAAAATTTTCAAAGCAATACTATGGAAAGAAAATCGAGTAATTTCTGCAAAGCAAACTAGACATGCATGAAGAAGTTTCTGTTGTCCGTTTTCGTATATTTCTATCATTTTTGGTGAACATATTTGAATATATGAACTCCTTTAACCTTGCACTACAAGGAAAAGATATCACAGTACTCCATTGTAATAAAAAATTGTCAGTTTTTGAAATAAAGCTGGAATAATTGCATTCTTTGACAAGAAAAATTTTGCTCGATTTTCGAACATATTTTTTAATGAAAATAAAATTTTCATTATAGAGCTGTCCTGGGGGTCAGAAAATACCGTGTAGAATATCCTAGCCAGGAAATTTGTCTTCATTTCACTTATCTACAAAAATTGAAAAATACTATAAATTTATCAAAAACCCGTTTATAATCTTGATTAGAAATCTACACCTCAGAAGACTTCTTAATTCAAAAACAGTTTATGATTTGATTAATAATTGAGGAGGTGCAAAACATGTTTTTGTGAAATATCTCATTGCGATTTTTCGATTGAAATGGGAGAATCCTATGCTAATGTTGTAAAGATTGTTCTGAAAACTGAATCGATTTGCTACTACATATGAGTGTGAGCAAGCCTTTTCCACACTACTTGCCATTGAAACCATCCAAAACAGATTGGAAATGAGTAATGATATGAGAGATGCATTGGCCAAAAAAGCCAAATTTAGACAAACTAGTTTAAACAAAGCAGATGCATCCATCCCATTGAGATTGATTGGAGTGTTCAGATAATTTTTGAATAAACAAGTGTGTATATTTTTACTACAGTAGTTTATGTTGATTAATTTTTTTTAAATGAGACCCGGATCTATTAAAAAATTATAGTTAGAGTACTACGCCGAAAATTTTTAGAAAGTTTGTGAGAATCGCCTTCCCCCCCCCCCCCCCTATCATCCCAGATGTGCGCCCCTAAAGAAAATCTGTAATATGGTCTTTTAACATATTTTATATGTATAATATAGGATTTTTTTTTTAGAAAAATTTTTTACCTACACAAAATTTAACATGCAAATATTTCACATTATTGCTCTATGAATAAAATGCAAAACACAAAATCAGCGGTATAGCCTAATATTCTTAAAAGAAAGATAAGCTAAATGATAAAACTACATAAAAGATATACCATAAAACATTTTATACTAACCGTAGAACGTGTAGACGAGTCAATTCACTCATTTTATTATTTTTAAAATCAGTAGAAAACAAATACATTATTTTAAGAAGTTTAAATTAACTTACTTTAAAAATTTTATAATAAAAAAGATATAATTGAAACTAAAATTGAAAAAATAAGATTTATTTTGGCAGAAATAATCGTATTATAAGGACGTCCGAACAGGTCAATTGTCCCATAATCCATCATAATTAAAAAAAGTGAAAAGAGTAAAAAAAGTTTACCTGCTTATATAAATGCATATTTGAAAATACGATTGCTTTGTATATAAAGACTCAAACAAAATTGACAAGAATAAGTCCCACAAATAAAAGTATCGCAATAAAAATTTAAATTTGTGACTATCAAAATAAATTTTTTAAAGGGTTAGGGTTAAGTAAGCACTCAAAACGACGACTCAAAGTAGGGTAAGCACATTTTGATGGATGCAAAGCAATAAATAAACTAAAACTAAACTAGAACTTCTCTACAAAATAAATATTGAAGAGTTCTAAACGGATAAAGAACATTTTTCAACTAATTTAAATGTTTTTAGCTAAAATTTTATGAAATCTTAGATATAAAATACAAACACCAGCAACTAAATATTTTGGATACATAACCTCTTGAACTCCTTCAAAACTAAAAGGTAATATTTTGCAAAGTATTTAGCTACTGTTGCTAATTTTTTCAAATGTAATACATTTAATAGAAAAATAAATACTCAGATCAATTGATTTGGATTAGTTAATAAATTTTTTAGACGTTATAGGGGTTAATTTTTTTCACAATAATACAAAATAATATTCAAAATTAAAGAATACACTTGAATTAAATTTATCAAAAAGGGGAAAGGTGATTTCATCTTTCCGGTGATATCGTTCTTCGATGATGTCGTGTCATTTATTTTTAGAGGGAGGTTGACTTATATAATCAATTTTTTAATATAGTATAATAAAAAAGAAAAAGATTCAAATTAAGTATTTATTTTACAATAAAAAAATATCATAATAACATAATAAAATTTGAATATTTGCATGATAAATTCAAAATTAAATTAAAACTACATCAACTACTAAGGACAAATAGCACACACAAGGACGACATCACCAGGACGAGATCACTCAAGTACGAAATCAATTGTATTCATAAAAATAAAATTAGTAAGCATAGTGAGAAAATATTTAAAAACATAAAAACTAAGAAAAATTTTTATTCCTAATAATAAAATAAAAAACTTACTATAAATTTAAACTAAAATTAAATTTAGCGACATGATAATAAATTTGGAACAAAAAAAGATTTTTAAGTTTATAATTATCCAAAACTTGAATCTTCAAATATCAACGAAAATAAATAATCTATGTAAATTATAAGTTTAAGTATTAAATATAACTATTATTAAAAATACATTACACCCTAAAAAACATATACAATTATCTAAACCGTGTTTTTCGATCTATTACGTAGTTGTTGCATTCGATTACGTAGTTGTTGCATTTGATTATGTCGTTAATGCATTTAATTACGTCTGATGCATTTAATTACGTCGTTGTTGAATTAGAGCATGTTGTTTTTTTATTTTAATCGTCTGCATTTTCAATTCATAATATTTTGATAATATTCTACTTTTTATTTTTCCTCTGTTTCACAAGTTTCAATTCTTGATTTTTTTAATCGCCTATTTCTTTTTATACTTAGTGTAAACTATCAAATTTTGAACTTTTACCTCATTTCTGAACGTGATATTCAGAACTAAAGTACAGCAATTATAAGAAAATTATTAATACATGTATTAAGAACACGTGTAATCTTTCATTGAATGGCACCGAGAATACAACCAATGTAAGAATTCTTAGATTATCGTGAACAAAATTTGCCACAATTGTAAAAAAGTTTTATGCTACAGGACAGGTAGAGGCATCCAAAAAAAAAGGAAATTACCGTGGAAAATAATATTATTGAAAAATTCTTGTTTTTGATAGTTTTCATATTCTGTATTTACCTCCTTATTGTGCTTTTTTAAAAACCCCATTGAAAATACTTTCAGTAAATTGAAAAAAAATTGTTGTGATACATGGTGCACGAGTGAACAGCAGCTGAAATAATGCATATGCGATGCGTTTAATCAAATTACTTGTAATGGTTTTTTATCAAAATATGCTCCGTTATTTAAATATGTCATGTAATCGTGAAATTATTAAATGTTGAAAATAAAATTTCTTGAACTTATTATAATTTTTGGATTATAGTTAAAATTGAAAAGTGTTAAAGTTCTAGTACACCGACGTAATTGAATGGAATAATGACATAATCGAATTCAACAACGCCATAATAGATCGAAAAACACTGTAATATCTATAAAGAAATAATTAATAATTGCTTATAAATAGCTAATTTGATTAAAGATATCAGACGAGGCAAGCCGATCCAAGAAAATTACATTGGGCTTTCTTCAGTTGGATACAGGTTATTATTCACATTTCTGTGTATCCAACTGAGCCTCAGAAAAGTGGGTCGACAGCACTATCCAAAGCATTAACCGTTAAGCCAAAACTCCATAGATAATAATATCACATTTAAAGATAGTATGTACTTTATTAATGAAAAGAGATAATATAATATACTCGCATTAGAAATGTAGTATATTATATATGCTATGGATGATTACAAAAACTTGGCAAATTTGATTAACATTATCCCATAAGGCAAACAAATACAAGATCTATTTCGACATTCATCATTTCGGTTGAGGTAGCCATTCACATTTTATGAATCGAGATAAGCCACAGGGATGAATAGGGACAGCACTATTTAACGCTTTAACCGTTAAGTCACTCCCTATGATAACATAAATTTTATACATGAGGGGAGATGATTTAAAACACACGCATATGACATGTTGGATATGATAAAAAAAAACATAATAAATAGAAATTGTAAAATCTGACTCCATTTCAGCAGTTGTAAAATGAAATTTGAAAATCCCTACCTTCAGAAGATAATATAAATTAAAACAGACTTTCTACAATTTTTATTCATCATTATTATAAACTCAAAATATATTGCATCTTTATTTTTATACATCAGTTTTCAAGTTTGATTTATAAATTAATAATATATAAATCTAAAGATGCTTCCCTTAAATTTATATGATTTCATCAAATTAAAATAATTTATAACTAGACAATAATTATATCAAAAATCTTGCTAATATTTATTTTTGCTCCAAACTTTGATGGCTATAATTTTTCTTTTATTATAACTAAATTGCGTAAATATATTTATTTCAAATGAAATATTTATATAATAAAATACTAAAATTTATAATTTTGTGAGATACTCTTACAGATTAGCTAAATTTTTGAAATTATGTTTTTCCAGTTGCTATATTATCTTGTTATCGAATATATTTATCACAATTTATAAATAATTAATTAAGAAAAAATTTATACCAATGTAAGCTAATAGATTGTCAAAGGAGTTTAAAATTTTGGAAGCGATAATTTAAGTCTTTTATTGTATTGTGAAATAGCTTTTTTATATACTAGAAATGGCATGATATTTACAATGCTTCCAAGCAAAAAGATTGCTTATTTATAAATAAGGTTCAAATAATAGCATCTTTTCTATTCATTATACTACCCGGTCCTAAAATTTTTACAAGAGTTCAATATTTTGGTAAAAACATGTTCCCTATCTAATCAACGAACTGACAAATTTTATAAGTACCTAAAAAACTAACTAAAATTGAAAATCATTTTTTACAATTTTTTTTTATAAAATGTTTAATTCCCAAAAATAACCTTTTTATATATTTATGATAAAAGTTTATTTGGTAATGTTGGGATACCCTAAAGAAGAATATAAGCTGAAATACCCTAATAAGCTAGTTATTGTCTCTCTTCGATTTCCAGATTCAAAAAATTCTTAGATACAGAGTAATTAAATTATGATAAGTTTTAATACGATTTTGTATCTACGCAGAGGTTTAATAGTATATATCAGTGTTTTCTTTATGTAAACCTCTGCGTAGACACAGAATCGTATTAAAAAAAGCATATGTAGTGACCCTTGTTTGGTCCAAGTCCGAAGTGAAGAGTTTGTGTTAAATTTATGATGTTTTCAAGTATATAGAGTCAAGGTCGGATTTTTTTAAGTAATGAAAAAATTTGTTTACTAGGCATATGGAATGAGTGCTTCTTTTTTAGTGGAGTAGTTTGATTCCTGCTGTCGAAATTGCATTTTTTTCAATAACAGCATATGTTCCCATATCCCCTTTATACCATATGACTTGATTTTTCTTTATATAGATAAAAGAAAGCTTCAAAATATTGTCTGTTATATTTTAATCTGTTCATCTAATGCAAAAAATTTCGTTATTCCGAAATCAAATTCTGAATCATATTGAATTGATCTTTGAATTAAACGTAAAAAGTTACCCACGTTTTTTACGATGGAAGTATCTTATATAAATTATTTTAACGTTATTTTTTGTTATATCCTATTAGAAATGTAGAAACTTGGAGATGCAACCTTAGTTAAATAATATTAAACAAATTAATGTGTTTTAAAAACACTGGATTTTTTATATAAAGTTAATTTTTTTTTGCTCCAAACTTTAATGGCTATACTTTTTATTGGCCTACTGCCTTGTAGGGTTTCGCCTCTTTTGGCAAAGGCTAGGCCCACCCACCGTTTAAAACTGTGGTTGACGCTAAGAAAGGCATCCTGACATAAAACCTTTACTCTAATATAACTAATATGCTTATGCTGCCAATAGCCAATCTTCTATGATAAGGTTCCCAACTGCGAAATCATCGGGCAGTTAGGGCTAACAAAACTACGCGTTTAAAGCATCAATAAATGTTTATAACGAACAGCAGTTTATGAAGCAGAGACCAAATTGTAGGCTGACCCTGAGATTGACTACAGCGAATTTAAGATCCCTAGTGGGTAAGAGCTCGGATGTGGTAGGAAAGTGTCGATTACAGGTTTACAAGATGTGAAGTATGAAAATGACGGCACTAAAATGATCAGAGGTGTTGAGGCTGTACTGGAGTGGTAATAATTCTAGGTAAAAAATGAGAGTGAAGAAATGATGAGACACGTTTTTCGAATGGCAAAGACAAGTGCAAAAAGAGCAAGAAGAATGTTATGGGAAATCCATTCATGAGAGATCAAAATGGACAGTTGAAGCTATACTTGGATGATTAACTGAAGCTATGGAAGCATTACTGCGAGCAATTATTAAATAAGGAATATACGTGTCACAAAATGTTGAAAACTAGACCTAATGTAGGGCCTGTGCCCAAGTTTCTGGCGAAGAATTCACACTAGCATTTTCAAAGATGAAGATGGATAACGCACCTGGTCCAAGTGGTGTACCAATAGAAGCTTCACAGCTGTGTGGATTGGAAAACGCATTAGCCAAGATAGGCAATGACATGATCAAGTGAAAGAGAATACCTGAAAACGTGTTGTTACCAATTTACAAAGGCAAAGGAGACTTGAAGGAGTGTAATAACTACATAAGTCTAAAATTATTTGAACATGCAATGAAAGTACGGGAGAGAGTTTTTGAAGAAAGAATTAGAAGAAGTGTAAACATTCGTGAGATTCAAATGGGTGTTATGCCTGGCAAAAGCATAATTGACGCAGTATGGAGTTAGAGCTGTGATTGAAATGTATAGAGAGGCTAAAACACTGGTACAAATTGAAGGAAAAATGTCAGTGTGGTTTGAGGTGGAGGTCGGGGTGCACCAAGTTTCAGTGCTCAGTCCACTGCTCTTTGCAACTGTCATGTATGCAGTGTCTGATATCGAAAAACATGAGAGAAATCCTTTATGCTGATGACTTTATAATTATTGGAAGTAGTTGGAAAGAAGTTTGGAAACAAGTTTAACTGTTGGAAAAAAGCATTAAATAGCAAAGGGTTGAAGGTGAATGTTCCAAAAACAAAAGCTATGAAAGTTGTTGCAAGAAGATGTAGAATCTTAGTCAGCGCTGTTGATCCTTGCTCTATATATGGAAGTAGAGTCTTGAGAAACTCTATTCATTGTACAAATTGTAAGATATGGGTTCACAAGAGATGTTAGTGTATCCATGATTCATTGACACATGTGATGAATTTTGTATGTTGTAGATGCAAGAGCGGTGAAAACAATAGTGAAGATGAGAATATTGTCAAACTTAGAGATGATGAAATTGTAGTGGTCAAAGAGTTTTGCTACTTGGGTGATGTTCTTGTGAGAGATAGAGAAAATTGGGACTGCTGTATTAGCAAGAATCAGAGATGGTTGGAGAAAGTTTAATGATATAGCAGGTGTACTGTGTGGGAGAGTGTTGTCTATGAAATCAAAAGGAGCTGAATGTTGGGCGATGAAGAAAGTCGACATCATACGAATGCAAACGGCAGAGATGAGGATGATACGAATGGTGTGTGTCAAAACTCTCTTGGACAAAGTACCGAACTTTAACTTAAGAAAGATTTCTGTTTTTGGAGATTTTGAAAGCACTTTAGAGGATTCCCGCCTGCTTTGGTTGGGCCCTCTTGAAGGATTGGTTCCCCAAAACTTTAAAAAAAAAATTTGGAATTTAAATTTTAACGGGAAAATGGAGGGAGGTAAACCAAGAAAAATTTGGGGGTTTTTTTTTAAGAAGGAGGAGAAAAAAAATTCCAAGGTTGAGGTTTGGTGGGAGAATCCGACCTCCTCGCTTGCCCCCTCTCTCCTGGGTGAGGAGAGGACGCCCCTTTTTTGGGAAAGAAAAAGAAAGAAGAGTTTTTTGTTGTTTTTTTTTCAAAAAACAAAAACCCCCCCCCCTTTTTCGAACTATGAGCAGAGAAGGCGTGATGCTGGATCGAACCCAAGACCTTGTGGTATCGAAGACATGTATCTATTCACGTCCTAATATAGAGAATCATTTTGATTTGAATGGAATCAAAAGCCAATATATATTGCGTATAAAATTTCTATTATTTAATACATTGTTGTGGAATAAGTAAAATGTACTTTTTTTATTATATTTATAGTTATTGAAAATATTTTTAACAAAAAATAAATTACAAGCATGCATACAATTTATTTCTATTTTAATCCACTATTTATCATATTGTTAACAGAAAAACATTGATATACAACCTGTCGTTCATTTACTATTTGTCCAGGTAAACTTTAATTCTTTCTCTGTCTGTAGTAGTAGCCACGATACAAAAATCCTTCTAATGTTAGTTGAAAACTCTGTAAAAACTTTTGCCTGAATTTTACATGAACCAAGCCTTGAACCACTATAAGTATCTACTTGTCTACGCACTAGATTACAATTTAGCTTCTATATTTTAATGTTAATTAAGGCAAAGCATAATGTTAATGCCCGTGTTCAATGTTTCTATGCCCATTCCAGTGTGGAATCTAATGAGTACGCGTTCTGTTGATGAACAGAACCTAGCTTTGTGGAGTATATGGTTTGGCTTCAAGCCGTAGACGCCTTTAAAATAGAAGAAGAGAATTAATTGCCTTAGATAGGAATAAAATAGAATTATTCAAAAATATTAAATCACAAAATCTAATGAGAAAATTAAATTCAACTATTTTCGAAAAGCAATTGTTTAACTATTTTTTTTGGAATTGTAGAAGAACACAATTGACCCAACTGGTACTTCTAGGATTAATCAAAAATTCATTTACACACTTATACACTGTGCTTCTCTCACTTCAGATGCAATAATTAGGATCACTTCATTGTCTACTCTTACCTTTTTCTTCATCAACATCTTTTTATTGTCTTGAACTCACCATCACTGAATTATGTTTACTCGGTAAGCTGATCATTTGAACTTTTTGGTTACCAGTTTCCAATGAAATGAATATTGTTTGCTTTTTTTTTTTAAATTATTTGCAAATAGAGATTCCACTGTCAGGAATCGAAGCCAATGCGACTGCATAAATACCAAATGCTTAAACTGCTACATCATCTTGTCAAGTAAAATTCAGGTTTTATCTAGGAAATGATTAAACTTGGAAGGAAATTTTTTTGAGCAATTAGATATTATTATTACAATAAATTGTGGGTCCCGGATAATTGTTCGGTTTGCCAATAATAAGCCCATTCATGCAATGAGGTTAAAATAGTTGCCAGCATCTTAACTATACTTTGTTCTCGTCGTAAAACGGGTCCTTCTTAATTCAGGCTAGAAATACATTTAATTTTTAAAGATTTTTGAATGTGAGAAAAAAGAGTATAAAATATGTTATTTCTGTATCTGTATATGTATGTATTTATAATATCGTTAATTAGATAAAGTAGTTTGTTGTTTTTGCTTTAAAAATTAAGTTATGTAAAAGAGTAGGTGTTATAATAAAAAAATCTAATCTGTTTACGCTTCATCTCCCAATTCCGATATAACGGTTCCAATCACAAATTCTTCCAATGCTTAAAAATCTCTACGACTCTTAAATTTTACCAAATTCTGACTCCACAACTCTGTCTTTGAGTAAATCTTTTGTTTTTTTATTCTTAACGCATTTACAGCCAATGTTCCTATTTTGGAACATAAGTAATTTCATCTTTGTCTGCTTTTTTCAATGACTTTGAATATAAATCGTCTGCGTTTTTTTAGATATCTTCTGCTTTGCTTGGCCTTAACCCGTTAACGATCACAATAATCAGACGATATCTAATGTAAAGCAGAAGATTTGTATTAAAGAGCTTTGATAAACGCAGACGATTTTATTTTTGTAAAGTCGACTATAGTCGACATGGGCGTTAAAAATGGGTTAAGTTAGAGATTGTCTAATTTTTTTAAAACATATTGCGTAAAGAAAGAATAAAATTTTTACTATTTGAGAAGGTTAATTAATTAACATTTTTTGTTAATATGAGTTTAGATTTAACGGATCATATGAAGAACAACCACCCCAATAATTCTGGGGTGGCTATTCTTCATAAGAAAAATTTTTAGGGTGGCTATTCTTCAGTTGAGTTTTATATTTATTTAAACTTTGAAATGTGTATTGTATAATTAAATTCGAGCGTATACTAAACAAAGTGTTTTTAATCGGATTACACTGATACTGATTTCCTGAAAACATACTATATATAATCACTAGTATATATTTAATCTTATAACACTGTATAATCTTGAAACAATATCCTGTTTTGCAAGTCGGCTGTATAATATTATAGATGTATACTTATTGTTTATTTTTTAATTCTTCTTACAATATGAATTTTCAAGATTTTATTTTGAAAATATAAAAAAAATGAACGGATGTAAAAGAAATTTTCTAGAGTCTTATCTTCAAGAATTTTTGTGGCGAGAAAGATTTTCCAATAATGTATTTTTTAGTTTATGTGAGTACATATCTCAACAATTTCCTGTATAAAAGTAAATGTAAATTTTAATATTTTAGTTTTTACTAAATAAATTTTTTTAATTTTGCTTCAGTGTTATATTCTGTACAATATTATTGGAAAACTATTTGGGGTGGTGGTTCTTCAAAAGGGTCATGCGGGGTGGTTGTTCTTCACTTGCTACTAAGATATTGTCTTGGGGTGGTTATTCTTCATATGATCCTACTTAACTTTCATTTTGAAAGCTCACATTTTTCAAGACTCTGATAAAATTAAAAACTACTCAAAATTAAAAATGAATAAAAAAATTAAAGTTAAAATGGTATCTATATTTATAAATTTCTCGCCTTTTTATTGGATAAATAATTTAGAATGTTTTTTTTGTTTTTAACCAATAATAATTAACTCAATTGACCCAAGTGGTAGTTCCAGGGTTAATCAAAAAGTCAATTATACACGTATACACTATGCTTCTATCACTTCATATAAACCAATAATAAACTCAATTGACTCAACTGGTTATTCTAGGGTTAATCAAAAAGTCATTTACTGCTTCTCTCACTTCAGATGCAATAATTTGATCACTTCATTGCCTACTCTTACCTTTTACTTCATCAACTTTTTTTTATTGACTTGAACTCATCATCACTGAATCTTGTTTACCCGGTAAGCTGATCATTTGAACTTTTTGGTTACCAGTGTTCAAAGAAATCCTACTATAATTCTATAAATTCTATTATTTCTATCAAATGGATTTCGTAAAAATCTCGTAACTGATTAAATAGTAAAAGAGTGTATCCGTTCTCAGAAGTTGCATTAGAAACGTATAATAAATTTCTGCTATAAATAGTTTTTTAAAAATGTCTATTTTGCTTTATTTCTAGCATTTAACATAGAAAGATCTGAAAGGATTGAAGATGAGTAACTTCAAATATCCCAGCGCGATGGATATGTTTCGTAGAAAGGTGTTGAAGCCGAATGAAAGTCCCATCCCCTATAAGCTGCCTGGTATCATGAATTGGAAGCCGGGCGAGTTCTACGACATCACTCGTGAAGAAAGAGATTTGATTGAGAAGAGATCGCAAATCCGAAAGTACTGGCGGGAGCAGTTCAACATTCGCTATCACGACCCCTTCGCGCTGCCCAAGGGAACGCTTTCGGTGCACGATCCCGCAATCGGCCGTCTCGACGCCTTCTTCACAACTCGCGCAAAATACTACCGCCCAACAATCAAGTACTGGTTGCGCGCTTGCTTCTTACCTCTGGTGGTAACCGCCTACTTACTTTATTTCTGCGAAATGCCCCGTTGGAACAACGATAAACGGGCGAGAGAGGGCGAAGTTCTTCTCAAGGATCGGCGGCATCAAATTGCACTCCTCTGACTGCTTCTCTTCATTTCACCAATTTGTGTGTTCTTTTGCTTTTTTCATATTAAATCATTTTTCTCCTTTTCCCTACACTTAAATGGGACTTTCCATTTTGTGAGATTTAGATTTATAATGTCTATTATTATCTATGCGGCAAACGGAAAGTTTCCCTACATGGAAAATTTCCCTACACTTTTAATCTCCTAAGAACATAAGCACTAATTTCTGTGTAGCTACATAGAAATGGAAACACATGCTGTTCTTGTGTGTGATACTTTGTATGTATATGTTTATTTGTGTTTGATATTGTGTATGTTTAATAGTGTTCTGCACGGGGCGGACAACCCGCGTGGGTTTTGCGGGATCCGCACCGGCGGGGCGGACGTGGGTTGTCCACAGCAACATTTTTGCGGTGCGGGTTTTATTAATATAGTGCGGACAATCTGTGGGTTGTCCGCATTCTCTTTTATGCAAGTTTTTATGAGTGCATAATTGCCTTTTTAGAAATAGCTTATTTTTGGAAAGAGATTTGCATTGAGTAAATGGTGTTTGATGAAGTGAAGTCGTAATTGAAATAAAAAGATAGAGCAGGTTTGATTAGCGTCATTGATGCGTGTACAAGAGAAGAAGGAGAAAAAAATCAAATAATAGAATGTCATATTTTTGATATATACATTTAAAAATATTATTCGATAATTCATTTTTTTCTTGTTTTCTTTCGCACATTTTAAATGGCAACGTTAACATCTGTCTAAGTTTTATCTCATTTGAAATCTGGCTTATATAAAATAAAAAGTGTAAATGGATTGAAATCGGAGGTCTGAAAAACGTTTGGTATCGTGGTAAATGAAAAAAACACTGATTTGGATTTTGTCGTTTGTAAAGTAGTATGCTTTCAAGCTTTCGCTTATTGTGGAAGAAAAACAGGTACTTCTATTCTTAGAAGACACAAGTGCAAAATATATCCTAATCAAACTTTACTGACTGATGCTATCAAGCCAGTTTTGAATAATGATAAAGTTATTTTGAAAGCTAAAAACGAAAACATTAAACTAGCATGCGTCCGTTTTTTAGCTAAAGATCTAAGACCATTTGAAACGATCGGTTGTGGTGGATTCATTGACTTAGTTCAAGAGGTAAACTCTAATGCTTTCTTAAATTTGTAAAATTATTTTATGTGAGAAAACAAAGTATACAAATTAAAAATTGCAATCCAAAAATACAAATTTGAAAAATCTAACTAATAAATCTGACTAATAAATTTTTTAATTTGAATAATTAAAAAATGAGATAGTTTATCGGCACTTTATTTGATATTTTCAAGTTCTTATAAGCAACAAAAGCCAACAGTAGCTAACCCTTATAGGGTGATTTGGTAACGCTTGTATTTTTTACATTTTGTAAGGAATCATAGTATACAAAAAACGGTAGTTTAATCACTTTTCATAAAATTATTTAAGTCTAAGAACATAAAATCCTAAAAAAAAAAACCATTTAAACAAACAGAAATCCTAAATGTCTACAAAAAATTTTTGATATCTGTCATAAATAGATCAAGTACATTTTTAACAACTGAAACATTTTGCTTCGATATTATATTTTTATTATAATAATACTAATCTACAAAAAAAAAATTTTTTTTCAGAGGCAAGCGTGAAAATATACTTTTTATACTATTTCGGCCATGGCGATTTCAAATTTGTTATCCGTTTTCATCCAACACATCTAGTTTTTTCACAATCGGCATTTTTTCATTGAAGTAATTAACATATCAAAACTATAAAATTTAATCAATTATTAAAAGAAATACAAATTTGAAATAAGTTTCGGAAAAAATTGAGAAAAAAATCAAAAATGTTTTTTTAGCCGATCTTTCCAACTTTGCTTAAGGATTATCACGCGTTAACATCCAACAAAAATCTCCTATCATGTTTGGATTCCATCTTGCCTTATATCTACTTTCCATCTTACTAATGTCTTGATGAAACCTCTCCCCATGTTCATCACTGACTGCTCCTAGGTTTGGAGGAAAAAAGTCTAGGTGAGAATGGAGAAAGTGAATTTTCAATGACATCCGACACCTCATATGCTTCAAGCAATTCTTTTCCAAAAAACTGCTACACACTGATTTAAAAGCATTTAAAGCTCTCAGTTCTTTTTTCCCCAAAAGGTCATTAAAACAGTTGTCCCTCATCACTTCTCCAATTTGGGGGCCAACAAATATGCCCTCCTTCAATTTTGCGGAACTCAAATTCGGAAATAAGTGAGCTAAATGTTGGAAAGCAGAACTACTTTTATCAAGGGGTTTCACAAAATTTTTCATCAAGCCCAACTTGATATGTAAAGGAGGTAAGAGCGCCTTATTCATATTGACCAGAGGAGTTTCCTTAACACTGTGTTGGCCTTGCTCAAATGAAGTTCTCTCACCCCAGTCTTTTTTTTGTAATGTTCAGAAACTGCTCTACTGTCCCAGAGACAGAGAAAGCAGCAATACTTGGTGAAGCCGGCTTGTATTCCCATTAGGAAGCCTATGACTTTGAAATCGCCACATAAGCTCCATTGATGTTGTGAGTATCCAACTGCTTCATGAAGGAGCTTCATATTGTTATAAGACTCCTTCAGATGAGTTGAGTAAGCAATCGAGACACGTGGGTATTTGTTGCCGTTATGGAGTAAAACAGCCGTTAGACTCTTTTTGGAGGAATCTATAAAGAGTCTCTATTCTGATGGCTCATGTTGAAAGCCTAAGCAATTGTATAATTCCTGAACGTTGCAACAATAACATAAACGCTTTTTCCACGCAAAATAAGAAGATTGTTCGGCATTACGCTTTCTGTACTTTGTGATTCTCACCTCCTTTTCAACCAAATTATGTTGTTGGAACCTTGAAACCTACAACTCGGCCTGTTTTTTCGTTAGATAGAGGTCGCGTATGAGATCGTTTAGCTCACTCTATAAAAAAAACTGTTGGTTCATAGTCTACTTCATTGATACAGGGTGAAGTGCTTATTCTGGGAGAGTTTGATTCTGCAGAACTCCCCTCCTCCACCGATAAGAATATGACCTTGTTTTGGTGTGATTCAGGTACTGGGTAATCATCAGAATGATAAACAGGTCTGATAGCTCACGGAAGATTCGGATACACAATTTTTGTTCTGGATGCATGTTTGAAACCTTTGAATTTAGTGAGGGAGAAATAACAATCATCGGCATGGCTTGTCGGAACTCTCAAGATCATTGGAACGGCAAACTTGAAAGATGACTTTCTACCATTAAACCAGACAGTCAGGGCGTTGTAACATGATTTGCAAGAAACGTGTGGAGCCAAAGATTTATCTTGGTCTTCTATTCTACAACCAAAATAACTAAAGTAAGCTGTTTTCAGTAAATGAGTTATTGCATAGTTTATTATAAAATCATGTCAAAATACCATTGATTATATAGATTTTCAAATAAAAAATAGTCGAAATCATAAAAAATACAAAATTTAAAATAAAAAAAATATTTTCTCACTTTACTTACTTCATAACGCTTACTAATTAAAAATACTCCAGCATAGCAAAAAATGTAAGTTTTGGGGTTATATCTCTGGAACCTGATGAGATCAGCCAAAACAATTACCAGAAATGAAATCAGCGTACTTGATTTAGTTATTTTCACCTAATTTCATGCTTGCCTCAATAATTTTGTTTTTTAATGAATCAAAAAATTATCTATCGATTATTAGATAAAGCTTTATCGGTAGAGGCAGCCTCTCCATTTAGACATACGCTCTTGAGTCCATAGCGCTTCTTCAATCTATCGAACCAGCCTTTGCTGGCAATGAACTCGGTTTATTTGCTAGGAGATTCAACCGATAATCGTGGTTTATTGTTATCGTAATTGTCGTGCTCTTTTTGGTCACTGATATCCTGGTTCTCCATATTCTTTGCCATGCGGCCGTAAAGTTGCTCGGAATTAGTTCTTATTTTGTTAGTATTCAAGGAAATGATTTTCTACGGTAATTATTATTAATCCACACGACTAATGTAGCTTCTATCTTAACGATTGACTTATTACGAGGAGTCAGGATTCTTTCCCCCGTCTTGTTGGTTGCAGTAGACCTGATTTCTTCTCTTCCTTCTTGATGTAACAAACCGGTTGATTCGTTGATTCTGTAATGGCAGCCAACCGCAGCAAATGATACCCCTTTCTTGAGCATGCCGAAAAGCTCATTTTTCGCTGTTATCGTAAGCATTCTTCACTTTCGCTTAGAGTCCGTGCCAGAAATCGATAAAGTTACTGAGCGTTTTGGTGGCATCGTAGGACTTGAATAAATCCATATTAAAAAACACAATTAGCGTAAACAACCTGCAGATAAAAACCATGCAGATGCATAGCGGAGAGAAGTCTACTACGAAAAAAGTAAAACAAGAGAATTAGATAATACTGACTTTCAACAAAAAAGCATAGACCCGAGTGCTTAGATATTTTATTAGCTTGAGAACAATTTTATAACTAGATGAAATAAAGTCATTGGTTAAAAATTAATCAGTTTTTAAATCCAAATTAATTTGAATAACAGTATTCCCCTAAAAAACAAACAACTTTTATGCAAGCAAATTTTTACACAATAATTTGAAAATTTTTTAGTACAATAAATAAAATTAAAGTTACTAATATTCTAATTCAAATAAAATAAATTTAATAAAAAAGGGTTTAGAGCAGAAGTCTCAAACTCAAATTACCTGGGGGCCACTAAAGGAAAAGTCAAGGGGAGGCCGGGCCGCATCACATATTCAACAAAACAAGGTTCGTTTATTAAAAAAAAAGAACACGTGTACAATATTCTAAATCTTTATTAATAACATTTAACATAAAAACATCTTAACCCATTAATGACCAACCTCTAGCATATGGGTTTTGAGTAATTTTTGATAGCTCTTTTTTTTTTTTTTGAAGATATATGCCCCAAAAAATTTAAAAAGTTTTTTTAAAAAAATTTTATTTAAGGTTTTTATATTAAAAAAAATTTAAAAAAGTTTTTTGTTTTAAGAAATTTAAAAAAAAAAAAAAAAATATTTTTTTTAGATGGTTTAATACTGATTGATGTTGTCTTCTAGTAACTAGTCTTTGTTGCCTAATGGTTGCGCTTACTCTTGTACATATGTGTCATATCAGGCTTGAGAAGAGCTTGGAGATGCTCATCAGTCAGTTTAGACCTGTATTTTGACTAGGTGAAGTAAGGTGGAGAAGAGTTTTTCACACAGATATGTGCTGCGAAAAAGGCACATGATCCGCTGAAACATCTTTGAAAGCTCAGGGAAGGTAGAAGGCAATTCTCTCAAAAATCGTCCAAGGATGTCTGTTTTCCCATTCACTTTCCTGAACTTGGCTTTGAGCTCAGAATTGCACTGCAGGTCTATAAGCTCCATTTGAAGGTCAGGGGGAGCGTCTTGCACATCAAAGGAAAAAGAATCAGAAAAAATTTGAAAAGTGAATTTGTGTGTTTTAAAGTCGCCAAACCGGTAATCAAATTTTTCCTGAAGATTCACAATGGCATCAACATACTTCTTACCACTGAATGCCATGCTGAATCCATGAGTGCTTTGCATGCTGGGAAATGACAAATGTTTTTCTCAGAGAGCTCGGTTTTCCATAACACAAGTTTTGTAGCCCTTACATTGTCATAGGCAGCACTGTTAACCCTATTAGTGCTGGGCAAAATTTGTCCGCTCAAGTGCTGGGGGGGGGGTGTAAAGTGCCCCCTATTTTTCTCAGAGATTAATAAGTTTTTATAAATATTTTTAATGTTACATATATATTTCAACGATGCTGAATTCAATGGTGATGTCAATTTTTTATCAAAATCAATCAAACCTGTCAAAAAATTGATTTATATTTGACAGCTCATCTCAAAAAGGAACTTTTTATCTAAATAAGTATATAAAGTTTTTTACACATGTATACCCATTTTCAAGTATGCTGAATTCAGTGGTGATATTCATTTTTTATGAAAATCAATCAAACCTGTCAAAAAATTTATCTAAATGTGACAGCTCATCTCAAAAAAGAAACTTTTTATCTAAATAATTATATAAAGTTTTTTACACATGTATACCCATTTTCAAGTAAGCTGAATATAGTGGTGATATTCATTTTTTATGAAAATCAATCAAACCTGTCAAAAATTGATCTAAATGTGACAGCTCATCTCAAAAAGGAACTTTTTATCTAAATAAGTATATAAAGTTTTTTACACATGTATACCCATTTTCAAGTAAGCTGAATTCAGTGGTGATATTCATTTTTTATGAAAATCAATCAAACCTGTCAAAAAATTGATCTAAATGTGACAGCACATCTCAAAAAGGAACTTTTTATCTAAATAAGTATATAAAGTTTTTTACACATGTATACCCATTTTCAAATATGCTGAATTCAGTGGTGATATTTATTTTTTATGAAAATCATTCAAACCTGTCAAAAAAGTGATTTACATATGACAATATATATCAGATTTCCTACCCATCTTAGATAAATGTTAACTGTAATCCTAGATGATAGATTTAAATATTTTTCATTTGTAAAAGAGAAACTTTTTTTTCAGTCAAAATCTTTTTTGAAGCATCTAATATTATATAATTAAACCACTTCCCAGTTCATTAGAACATTGTAGATCTTCCATTTAGTCAAGATACATATTTTTTTTAATTATTTGTTTTGATCACATGTTCTCTTTTCAATTAGTTTTCAACTTGGTTCCTTCTCTCATACAAATTTTCAAAAGATTTTATAATACGTTTTATTATTTTTTTAATAAATATTTCATACCTAAGATGATTGTAGAAAGTATTATAAGCCAAAATATACAAAAAAAAGTATATTTTTACTATATACCTAATATACAGCCATTTTTTGAAATTTTTTACAGAACTGTTTTTCAAGCATACATTACTAATTCAATTGCCACTTCGAGATATTTTTTAACCGTATTATCCAAAATCCAGTACAGAAATAAAATAAGCATAGTCGATTTGGTATAAAACAGATATTTTATTTTTTTGAAAATATTTTTGAAAACAGTATCTAGAAGTAAACCGCAAATCTTATTCAAGCTTTCAGATATTTTAAAACCATAAATGCCAAACCTGAGTCCAAAAATGAAACAAGCATCTTCCATTTGGCATAAAAACACATATTTTATTTAAATTTCAAAAATATTTCTGCAGACATTAGACGTAAATGAAAATTTGATTGACACTTTCATACATTTAAAACCTCTAAATGCAAAAAATGATTTTAGAAATAAAAATTATCATGGTCGAATTGGTATAAAAACATATATTTCATGTAAAATTAGAGAGAATATTTTGGGATATAGTTTTCAGACATAAACCGCAAATTTAATTGACACTAGCAGTAAAACCTCTAAATGCGAAAACTGTGTTCAGAAATGAAATCATCATGATCTATTTGCTATATTTAGAACTAAACGCAAATTTAATTGATACTTATATGTATTTTCAAATTCAAACTGCAAAAAATTGAGTCCATAAATGAAACTAGCATGGTTGATTTGGTATAAAAACATATATTTAATTGTAAAATTTGAATGAATGTTTTTGGAAACAATTTTTAGAAGTAAACCGTAAATTTGATTAACACTTATAGGTATTTTCACATCTTAAACGTAAAAAATGAGTCCAGAAATGAAACCAGCATGATTGATTTGGTATTAAAACATATATTTCAAGAAAATATTTTTGGAGACAATTTTCAGAAGTAAACCACAAATTTGATTAATACTTATAGGTATTTCCAAATCCTAAATGTAAAAAATGAGTTCAAAAATGAAAACAGCATGATCGATTTGGTATAAAAACAAATATTTCATGTAAAATTTATAGAATATTTTTGGAGATAGCTTTTAGAAGTAAACCGCAAATTTTGACTGATATTTTAAAACCTCTAGATGTGAAAAATGAGTTCAGAAATGAAAACGGCATGGTTGATTTGTTATAAAACATATATTTCAGTGTAAAATTTGAATGAATGTATTTGAAGACAATTTTTAGAAGTAAACCGCAAATTTAATTAAAACTTATACGTATTTTCAGATCCTAAACGTAAAAAATGAGTCCAGAAATGAAACCAACATGTCCGATTTAGTATAACACATATGTTTTTATGTAAAATGTGAAGGAATGTTTTTGGAGACAATTTTCAGAAGTAAACCGCAAATTTGATTAACACTTATAGGTATTTTCAAATCCTAAATGTAAAAAATGAGTCCAGAAATGAAAACAACATGATCGATTTGGTATAAAACATATATTTTATGTAAAATGTGAAGGAATGTTTTTGGAGACAATTTTCAGAAGTAAACCGCAAATTTGATTAACACATATAGGTATTTTCATATCCTAAATGTAAAAAATGAGTTCAGAAATGAAAACAGCATGACCGATTTAGTATAAAAACATATATTTTATATAAAATTTGAAAGTATATTTTATTAGATATATTTTTGATCAATCAAAATTTTGATTGACATTTTCTAAAAAGTAACCATAATTATTGAAAAAATTAAATATATAAAGTGTTATGCGTTCTAAACTGTATATAATTATAAATTTTCAGGGTATTATATAATATAGATCCTAAGTTATAAGGTTAAGTACAGATAATGTCAAAATTTTGCTGAAAAATAAAAATTTTTTATTTTGATTGACAGTTTTGGACATGAAGGGGTCATTCAACTACCATGAAAATGGTTTCAAAAGATGCAGCTAGCGATTTTAGGAAAAGTCACAAAATTTGAAGGGATATGATTCAGCCAATTTTCTACACCCCCCCCCCCCCCCCCCCCCCCCAGCACTAATAGGGTTAAGCTGTCCTTGGCCTTGTAACTTCTTGTTCAGTTCTTGAGTAATGTCAACAAGAAAAGCTAAGTCCATGAGCCAGTTTGGATCATTTAGCACAGAAAGAGCTTTGCCATCATTCTCCATGAAAGCTTTCACTTCGGCCCTCAACTCAAAAAATCTCTTCAGAGTGGTTCCTCAACTGAGCCAACATACTTCAGTAAAGTAGAGTACATCCTTATATTCTGATCAAATTTCTTCTAAATAAGTTCAAAACTGCCGGTGCTTTAAACCTCTAGATCTGATATGGTTGATACATTTCACAACAATAGACATTACATTGTCAAACTTCAAACACTTACTGCAAAGGGCCTGCTGATGATTAATGCAATGCAGAGCAATGGCCTACTCCACACCCTCTTCTTCTAATTTTTTTTGAACAAGTGCAATTTGAACAATATTTGGACATATGTGTACAAATATCCAAAACTCACATTTAATCAAATTGCGAGTTTTATCATATTTGATGAGTTCAAATCTTTAATTTTTTTCTCAAAAGTTGTCTAGATGAAAAAGATGTAATATCTCTAACTTTCCTTTAATATTTGTTAAATATATTTTGTTTCAAGTGATATTTCATCGAAAAACTATAATGAATAAAGGGTAAATCACTTATCTACAATTTTTACAACCGGCATTTTTAGAACATGTATCAAAAGAAGCTGTTATCTTGATTGACAATATTTTCATTTCCAACTGGTACTTTTATCATTGTTTGAATATTTAATCTTTTTTTCTGATCTTATACTTATTTTTCTTAGTTTAGATTATGATTACAATTTCAAAGCTTTCAAAAAGTTATAAACCGTTTCAGCAAGAATAAATTTACAAATCTGATTAATATGTCAAATTGGGATATTTATATCAAAATGTTTAAAGATAACAACTATCAATAATATTCTTTCTAACAGTATTAAAGAGGCAAAAACCCTATTGGTATTTTCAATGTATCAGAAAATAAAAAAACCCATAGGTTATAAAATGCAAAAAGATTAAAAATTTGTGTTAGAACTTAAAAACTGCCTTTTTCCAAAAAACTTTCAATCCTGAAAGTAGTGAAGAAGTTTGGAAAAAATTAAATAGTTTGATTAAGTGACCAAGAAATGATGCTATTGTTTTGAAGCAAGAGGGTAAATTTTTTGAGGATAATTCAAACTTTTGTAATTTCATAAACAAAGACTTTTTGTATAATACTATAGATAGTTCAGAAACTCAACTAAAATATATACCAAAATAAACTTCTATAAACCTAACCCTAAATAGCTTCCCATAAACCATAAACAAACTGTGTAGATTTATTTTTTCCCTAGAGGAAGTAATCCTTTCTAAATAATTGTAATATTAATTTATCTGTAAACCATAACTTGTTAGCATTATTACTAAGTAATAAACTAAAATGGGATAAACACATCGGATATGTCTCGAATAAAATAAGTAAAGTTATTGGATTTATACGTCTCTTCAGATCATTACGAATTCATGTAAAACTAGACCTATATAGGGCGCTGATTTTACGCCATCTCTTTAATTACTTCATATTTTAATCAGTTTTCATATATAAAACTCACCTCATGCCATCAGATCACCCAACACATCAATACTTTCACACGTTTCACTCATATTCATCTCTATACAGACCCCTTGAACATCATACGCGATCTACACCTTAACAAAAGCGTTCCCATTTTTGCTTCCATCTTGTTCTCAAATTATGATTGCTATTAATACATAGAAATTTATAGAGTTTATATTAACCAAGCACCTCTTGAATTAATTTAAGCGCCTTGTTTTGAGAAGCTGGTAAAGGCCGCGCTAATTATAAAAAAGGGCTTTTATTGACTCAATAAAATAATACTTTAATCAAAAAATATTAAAAAAACCTGAAAATAATATGCCAAATTGATTTAAGATTAAATTGAAAACTTTTGACTAGAATCAATTTTGTAAAAATTATATAGTAGTATAGAAATTTGCTTTCCACGTTGTCTGGAAATTTGAAGACATTCAGACCAAACTCAGCTCCTAGCTACGACACGATCACGTCAACCCACATTAAAAAATTATTTCACCTTATATATACTCACCTACTCTACATATACAACGCGTGCTTATCTAACTCCTTTTTTCCATCAATATGGAAAATAGGCAAACTCTTCTTTCTGCCTAAACCTCACAAAGAACACCCAAATGTAAAAAAACTGGCAACCAATCACTTTCCTTTCTGTTTTAAGCAAGCTTTTAGAAAAAATAATCAGCAAAAAGCTGATTCATTATATATCACAGAAAAACCTCATACACCCATGACAGTTTGCTTATCTCCCGCACAGGAATACTGAGTAAGCTTTTTCCAAGTTGACCGAGTCTTTAGAACACTCCATATCATCCCAAAAGACAGCATCAGTCCTTTTCCTTGACATCGATAACGCATTCAACAGGGCCTGCCACCCCGCAATCATCCTCAACGTGAACCTCAAGAAATACCCGCCCAACATCATCAAGTTCATCAACAACTACCTACAAAACCACGGCTTAATCTTCTGCGAAAAATCCATCCGCGCAGTTCATACACACACACACTCTCTCTCTACTCCCCATGGAGGTTGCCTTTTCTATTTTCTTTCTCAGCAAACACACAACACGAAAAACTCCAGGAAATAATTCCTCACTTTTCAACATCGTGAACTTTACCGCAAATTCGCTGAAAATATTGTTTAACACATCCAAAACCACGTAAATTTATTTAACTCGCAAACACTCCCCATATCTACCTTTGCTTACCATTCATAACACCCTCATTCAAACGGCAACCACCATCAAGTATCTAGGTCTTACCTATCAAACAAACATGAAATGGTCCACACACTTAAAAACACATACATCAAACTATCACAGACTCTGTTTCAACTAAGAGAAACAATCTCATACAAAAGGGGTCTAAGTATCCATCATTCTTTATTAATTTACAAATCTCTCATACTTCCGTAAATTAGATACGGCATCCTCCCATGGGGTTCATCGCTCGCTACCCATCCACCCTTACATATTTATTCAAAATCCATACACGCAGTCTATTAGCCATCTCGAAAGCTTATCGCACAACCCCAATATCTATTCTAGAAATCACGCTTAATTGCACATCACTTTTAATCCAACTGAAAGATACTTTCATTAGAGGCTACATCAGCACATACAAATCTTTACTTTCCTCTACATCAGTTTAAAGCTCAGACATCGCTCCGACTCTTCAACCCGGGGAATCTTCACAGACGCTGCCAAGACATCGCAAAAATGCGCTATCGCCACCGCTTTCTACGCAGGCGCCTCTTTATCTCTCCTCTTTTTAACAAGCTCTCCTCTAAACCATTTAACTACAACTTATGATGCTGAGTGTCAAGCTTTACTCACCTCATGCCATCAGATCACCCAACTCATTAATATCTTCACACGTTTCACTCATATTCATCTCTATACAGACTCCTTGAACATCACGCGCGATATACACATTAACAAAAACGTTCCCATTTTTGCTTCTATCTTGTTCTCAAAACTACGACTCCTCTCCGCTCATTTTCCTGTATAGATTTTCAGTTGGCCCGCTCCTCCAACATACATGAATACCTGCATGTTCACCATCTCGCTAAAAAAACCTTATAAAAGACCATGCATTACACATTTGACCTCAATACACACAAAAGTCTTGATACGTAACATTTCCGCATACACTCAAAACTAATGGCAAAACTCTCTCACCAACCCCACAAACACCCTGCTTTCGCGCATATCCAACATCAATGCCATATACCAATCCTGGGCGACACACAAATAGACTCCATTGAGATCTCTTATTAGATGGCTCTTGGATCATTGCCCCTGCAAAACTTACCTCTTTCCCATTAAACTCTCAGACAACCTGACGTGTCGGTTCTGAAACGTACCCCTAGAACCTCGCCTTCCTCTGTTCATTCTTCATCTCACACCGACACAAACTCATTAACACTTGCGCCTCAACATTTGGCCACTTTCTCACTAAACTAAGCGACATCATTACTCACTCAGAACTCTTGAACTTTCTCTCCGCCTTGGTAAGCACTATTGAACCAATTCTTCACCTTAGCCCACAATAAGACCGACAAACCTTCTCTATATATATTTATCATTTCTAGAATACTCCTAGCATCCTTCTTAGCATTCTTCTATTCAACCCTATCAAGCAATTTGAAAGCATATCAATTAAATTTGGAAAGTGCTTTGACATCACTTTCGACGTGATTATATATTTTTTTGCAAAAAAAAATGTTCATTTTGCAATTACACATTCAAATTAAGATAAAGTAAAAGGCTTAAACAAATATGTCAAAAAAGTATGGATGTCTTTATTTTGATGTAAATAGTAAAAAAATTAAATATATTAGTTGTCAGACAAGACTACTTGGTAGAGAACTTTCCAGGCTACTATATATCTTTTTTTACAAAATTGATTCAAGTCAATTTTTTTAATATAAAAATTATAAATTATTATAATTCATCTTAATTTTTTTAAGTTACCAGTTATTTGAAGGATAAATAAACAAGTTCGGCGTGTTTACTTCAACCCAGAAAATATTTTTGCGGGTTAAAAAAAATCAAAAACGCAGAAAAATTAAAGAAGATATTGTTTTTGAATTTAGTTCATTACTTATAAACCATAAAGGTTAGTACTTAATTCTATAAAGCAATTCAATTCTCAAATAAACTCAGCAAATAATTCCAATCGGAATACTCAGGAAATTTTTTGTTCCACAAAATTGTATAAGATTTATTGTATTTGAGCTATCTCCCAACTTAATATTGCACCTCTTTTAACAGTTATGTCGCTAGAATTAAATATATAATATTTACTAATGGGATGAATTAAGTTATTGATAATTTTGTGATAAAACTGCCCTACGAGGAATTTTTTTTATAGATATTTCCAGTTGTTAATTAAATAAGATAATTATGTAAAATTTATTTAAAGGAATTTTTTTAATTAAAAAGATTGAAGAAATGTTAATTGAGTGTCTTTTTTCATCTTTAATATGTTACATTTGTTTTTATAAATTTTTTTCATTTACTTATGTTACAGTTCGAAAGATGGGTTTTTGGAGTTAGTTCTCAATATTTAAAAAATATTTCTTCAAAAATACACTTATGCTCATCTTTAATCTGTTTCATTTCTCAATTTAGCTTTTAGTTTTCTTCACGCTGGTTCATATAATTTAAAAGTTTTTTAAATCTTATTTCTTAATCATAATTTTTTTTCCTGATTTTAATATTCATTTTTAACCCTAGGTAAACCTAAACGTAGCGTGGGGCAGGCCCGTAGCTAGGTCTTTTCAATTGGAGGGGGGGGGGGGGGGGGGGAAGGGGCTAAATATTTTCACAAAATTTTTTTTGGTACTTGTGGGTTTTCTCTCCCCCATTCAAAAAATTTTCTAGTAAATTACTGAAAAAAATTTTAAAGTGGGAGGGAGATAACTAATAAGTACTAAATTTTTATATATATTCTAAAAATAAACTATTTTTTGAACCCTTTATTGATATCGAAATATATTAGGTAGGGAGGGGGCTCTGAATCTGAGTTGGGCGGGCCTGGCATGGGGTATTTTCATCTAGAAGTCACAATTGTGCCGTATCGAATACAAGACCTGGAATTATCTAAACCACCTTACTTATGCCTCCTAGAAAGTCCTTACCGATTAATTGACCGTTTTCTCCATGAAAAATGCACGAGTCAAATTCTTTATTCGTTTTTAATAATTAAGATGATAAAGTTTTTTTTACATTACCAATTTGTTTTACAAAAAGAAAATATGCCTACTAAGTCTATACTGGTCAATTGACTAGTAAAAGTTATGTAATAAAACTAGCAATTACCCCTCGTTTCGTTTTCCTTAAAAAAGGACAACTTGTTCCTCGTTTTCATAATTAGAAATTTGAAGATATGGCAATATTAAAATTATCGAATTTTTTTTCTCTTCGCCTTCCATATTCTTCACAACATTTCTTCGAGTTGGATCAAAAAATACATGAACCAAATATTCTAAGATTTTCTAAATAAAGAGTTGAGATCAACCACGTTTAACACATTAAAAACATAAAGGCCACCTTCTTATTTTACATTTGGTTGAGTACATCTTCAACGTTTCATCAGCAGTATTAAGCTCACCTTTTATTGAGTTGTAGAATAAAATTTGTGTTGTTTACTTTTTTTGAACTTATTTCCATTTTATCATGCATTGATGACAAGTAAACTGCCTTATTTTTTAGCTTTAAAACATAATAAATAAATATCATCCGATGTGAGAGCGCTTTTAATTTAATACAATTTTTATTTCTTCCCCATCTTGATTTAAATTTGAATTTATCTTTTTTTCGGATCATAATGTTCCTACTAACGTTGTCTTATATATCAAAAGTTTTTTTTGATAAGCTTAAACTTGTTAAAAATTATCAATAGTATCATTTAACCCTTCCATTCATTGGTTTTGTATCGTCTGCTTTCTTTCTCAATGAGTTTTTATATAAATTTAGCAGATCATTTTTGGACTGGTGTCCCATTCAGGGGTGCACATCCTTGAAATTATTGGAGGGGCGGACTTTCAAGCGTCTTCCAAAAAAGACAACACATTTATCTGAATTCCTACTCCTCTCTTGTCTATTCTATTTCATTCTTACTTAAGCTTAATGTAAACTTTAACTCCCTCCCTATTAAGCTTAACGTCAACAATGAATGAGGACTTATATATAGCTCCTTCTTTCTCACTTCAAATAGATGCGCACCATCTCTGAATCATGTGTAGAAAAGGAGTAAAGATATCAATTAACAAAAAAAAAATTGAAAATTTTATCGATTGAAAAAATTCATTCATTAATTTTCAGTTGTTCCATTTCTTCTTCCTAAAAATGAAAATGTTTTATTGAGAAAAATAAATTTAAAAAACACATCCAAATTACATAACTTTTCTGAGGTAATTTCTATCAAAAATGTAAAACTAAAGTTAGAAAACTTGGTATTAGAATTTTTTCATTCTTTTTGTATAAGAATAAGTGTAAATTAGTTAGACTCTCAAAAAAGGGATAAAATAAAGATGAAATTGTGCAAACAAATATCAAACAATAAATTAAGATTGCATTACTTCATTTTTCTCAGCATCATTCAAAAATAGTAAGTTAAATTGGTGCAAGCTACAAAAATCTACAAAAAGTAAAATAATTT
The DNA here is from genome assembly GCA_030549495.1 of Nectonema munidae. Classification (NCBI taxonomy): domain Eukaryota; kingdom Metazoa; phylum Nematomorpha; class Nectonematoida; family Nectonematidae; genus Nectonema; species Nectonema munidae. The sequence goes on from JAUIRK010000926.1 coordinate 650,474, forward strand.
AACATTTTGCAATGATTTGCGCTCTATATGAACATTTAAGAAAGAAAAAGTTATAGAGCTTCAACAAAAACTAAAAAATTTTACAGCGTAACTTAAGTTTTTTCAAAACTTATTTGACGTATCCACTACAGTAGCGTTTTTCAAACTTTTTTTACTGCGACCCATAGCCAGAAGTACAGTTTGCATCGCGTTCCATAATACTTAGGTGTAATAAGACAAACTCTGTTCAATTACGTTCATTTATTTTATTTTTCATGCGACCCACTGAAGGGTCAGGGCCCACAGTTTGAAAAAAGCTGCACTATAGCATACTCTATGGGTGGCATGGTAGGTTGGTTGAGATGATGGACTCATCACAAAAGCCTCTGGGTTCGATACCTCATTGATACCAATTTGTTCATAGTTTGACATAAGCGGTACATCAGTGCCTTGTCAATGAAAACACCCACGGTACCTTTACCTTACCTTTTACTCAAAATTGAAAAATTTGCTACATAATTAACATAAGAGAGAAAGGAGACAAATTAAACTAATAAAACAATTTTCATTATTTTAAAATGAAACTATCTGTTCTCAGAATAATTTCAAAATAATAGGAGGCATAAAAAATGAGATAGTTTATTTGATATTTCCAAGTTTTTATAAGCAGCAAAAGCCAACGTTGAAGTAGCTAACCCTTATAGGGTAATTTGTTAACGCTTGTATTTTTTACATTTTGTAAGGAATCATAAGTATACAAAAAATGGTAGAAAAGTCAGAACACAAAATCATAAAAAAAACTATTTAAACAAACATAAATCATAAAAATCATAGTATATGAGAACAAGAAAATCATTGAGTTTTTTTGACTATTTCTCTGTACAAATAAAATTTTGACAGATGTCATAAATAGATCAAGTATATTTTTAACAACTGAAACATTTTGTTTCGATATTATATTTTTATTATAATCAACAAATTTTCTTAAATAAAATGATTTAATTAATCATGTACAGTGTTACTTACAAAATTTAACAATCGAACATTATAAAAATATCTTTGCTCAAATATTAAGCAAATAGAGTATTTTTGCTTTTAAACTGAATAGCTAGTCAAAATATTCATTCCCAAATAGCTATTGAAAAAAATTTCTTTACTTGAAAAAATTAAAGTTTTCAAATGTTACAAAATGTAACAAACGTAGTGATAAAGATTAAGTGACCTTTGTTGAAAAATTTTTTTAACACGATTCTGACAATATTCATTGATATAAAATTGTAACTATTGAAAACTATTTTTCTCTCATTTAAAAACATAAACAAATTTTCATTTTTGCAAAATGTTTGGTGTATTGTTGGAACTAAATTTTTACCAAAAATCAGTGATTAATTTGAATAACGGAACTTTGTTATCATGAAAAAATGTTCTGAAAATATTGAACTTATATTCCGCTAAAAACTAGTTTCTAATGAGGTAAAATAAAATTATTTTTAATTTTATTTTATCTAAATACAAATTAGAGAGAAGAAAGCTGAATGAGATAGGAGAGCTTGAACAAGAGAAAAGAGCTTGAGTGAAAGAAGAGAGCTTGAATGAGAGAAGAGAGCTTGAGTGGATTGAGTAGAGAAAGGGAAAGAGAAAAACAGAGAAGGAGACAGAAAGAGAAATAGAATCACTGTGACAGAAGATTAGTAAAATCTGGTGGATCATCAACATGTGTTTGCTCAAAAATACTACAATTGATAGGAATTTCAGAGCAGCTTGGCATGATGTTTTACTCGAAAGTCTGGATTCCCTCTTTTTTTCTCTTATCTTACATTATCATGTATTCGAATGATCATTACATCTTATAATGCGATCTATAGAAAATTATTGGGAGTCTGTGTAGAAAGGCAATAAGAGAGTTGACCATGTTTGTTTATCCTTTATCTCTACTTACAAGAATAGAATGCATCTTTGATTCTCAACTTATTTCATGATTTCGACTTAATTTTTTTTTCATTCATTTCTTCCAAAATATAATTAAATCTATACAATGAAAAATACATGATGGTAAATGAATTTTATGTATTGTAAGGCTTATTTTAGTGCTATAATGAATGTTCACTTTTAGATATAAATTCGACTATTGACATTTTTTAATAATTTATACCTTTAACGCTTTATTTTTTTTATAAAAATCAATCAAACCTGTCGATCAATGCCAAATATATAAACATCAAAATACATTTTAAGTCTATGATTTTTTTGCTTAATATTGTAATAATATTTTAATAAACCGACTTTTGGTGAATAATATTCACTCAAAATATTTCACCTGTCAGTAAATTAGGTTTTACAGGTGACTTAACGCCAACCATTTTTTCATTATTTAAAAATAAACTTATTCATACACAATAAATCGATGCTGCCCAATTTGAACCTGAAAATATTTTTGTCTCTCTAGATTTAATTCGTGTTGTTACTGTTTACCCCTGGTTACTTTGTGGTTAGATATTTTTTTATTTATCATTTTCGAACAATTTTCATTCCATTTAGGCATATCTACCTTTCTCTATTTTATCATGGCAGTAGTTTTGTCATTGTTTACATAAATTATACATTTCAATGTGTTTAAAATTGTTATTATGTGGGTAATTCAACGTTACATTAACTTTTATGATTCTATCTCTGTCATCAATAGTCATGGTACCAAATCTATTCTCAAAACGGCCTAAGATCATGTTTGCTATATCTCACAAAAATTTAAATTTAAAAATCTATATCTCATGAAATTTTTCAATGATAATAGATGGTTTATATTTTATAATATATTTAATGAGGCTTAAGCAGGCTTAAGGAGTTGAAATGTGGAGTCGCACGTTTTGAGAAATGTTCGATTTCGTAATTGTTAGATTAAAAAATAAAAATTTCTTTAACACACAACGTTGCAAAAATGCAGCATAAAACTGTGTATCATTTTGGTCGAATGCTTTGCTTTTTGCAACTCATAGAAAAAAGGCTGAAAAATTCAATAAAATTAAAGAATGAACTTTTTTATTTTGTGTTAAAATTTGCAAAGTAGCGAAACTGAGTTTATGAGTAGAAAGTTTTTAGAAAATTTTTTTTAAACCTAATCAATCCTAAAAAATAATTTAGGATAGATTTGGTCTTTGAATGCGTTTGTTTTGGCTTAGGTAAAAATGTTATAGCCAATAATTTGAAAATAAAACAAGGTAAGAAAGACATTAACTAAACTATTAGAAACAAATAAAACATTTTAATAAATAATGTGGAAGAAAATAAATCAAACATTTTCCGTTGCAACATAAAGCGGAAGTGTCTGAGATGCAGGACATCTTTCAATTACACTCAAAAATCGACATTCACAAATGACCTTAAAATATGGTACATGACATCACACTTTTAACATTAGTTAGGGATTGAAAATTAACTAGTGAATCAGTAATTTATAACTGATGTTTCTTACATACTTTGAAGTTGGAGATTTGTAATATCTGAAACAGAAAAATTGATGTTGTATATTAAAATTTCTAAAGTCAAAGTCCCATATTTATCAGGAGTCAGCAGTGTTTTTCATAAATGTATTTGCAGCTGCAAATTTACAAATAGATTGAGTCTGTGTCGAAAAATTATAAATGAGCGCAGTCAAAAAATATTTTTTCCACTCAACAACCCTCGAAATATAACATAGTTTCTAATCTTAAGAGTGGGAGTCGGATGCGTTATTTGAAACTTTATCTCTCATTGCTTTCCTAGCTTTTATGAGACTCCGATATCCTCTCAACAGTCTCTACAAAATGAAAGAAAAATGCTTTATACGAGTTGACTCTTGATTTGATCCACAATGCAAAGAAACCATGCTATACTCCCGCATTCTTAGAGTTTGAATTTGCGACCAAAAGCCTTTCATAAAAACGACAGAGCTTATTTTGTTTATAATTTTGCAAAACTAATTGCCAGAACCTGGAAGCTAAAAATTTTTTGACATCCTATATAATCTTACTTAATGAAATATCTTCTTGAATGTTTTCTACAACGTCTAGCTTTGTTGTATACCGTGTTGCTATTTTGCTTTTCTATACCTATTATCAACTTTCTTCGTGTGCCTCTTTTCTGCATTGCAAACTTATTTGTGTCTGTCGCTTCACTTTCATGATTTCTCACATAACACTCTAACACTTCTTACACAACCTTCATATTTGTTTTGTTAGTAATGACAACTTGATTTTATATTACTACCAACTTTCTGACTCGTCCTTCTTGTCATCATCGTTGATGCTGCTTGGTATGCTGTCGTGAAGCTTTGTTCCTTCTTGCATGTTTTTTTCATCATTTGAATGGATGATGTGATCAAGGCGCAATCCTTAATTCAATTTAGTCTTAGTTTTCTGAAAGATGGCAAAAATGTTAGCTCCATCCTCTTATCACTATGTCATTTCAAATTAGGAGACACTATGTTCTTTTCTTCTGACGACATATGCGTAAACAAATTCATCAAAAATAAGTTCTCACTCAATTGACATTATAATCATTTGCTTTTCCAGATGGTTTGGAAATGTTTCGAAAAGAAATAGTGGCGAGCTAATAAAATATGTTAGGCCCTAACTAACCTAGATGGAAAATATTAAACAAAGGATATAAAAAGTTTAGGATTTAAACATAGTAATGAAAAAGACAGGCTCTACTGGAGACGCAAAATCAAGATTACTTGAATCAGTTTCTTTCATTATCATCTTTGGTGATTTGGCTTGCTGAAATTAATCTTGGCTGTTAAAATCGAATAATGATGATAGATACTTTGTGATCGTAATAAATTTTTTATTGGAAATTTTCTCAAATTTTGAATAATTCCCTGGAAACCGCGAACTAATAATTTTTTTCCTAAATTCCTTCGAAATTACAGGAAGCCAAAACGACAAAAATTCAGTAACACTACTCTGTATGCTTCTACTAAGTCCTAGCCTCTATTAAGGATAAAGCAATTATGCCTGAACATTGAACCTGATGCAGGAGTCCCACATATTTTTTATAAAAAGAATTAAAAAAATGAAATTCTGCATTATTGATAAATCCATATCCTTTATTTATTTTAAAGGGACAAATAAACATAAACAATGATAACATAGTTGAATTAGATAAAGGTGTAAATGATAACACTGTTACGCACTAATAAAAGTTATACTACTTGCTCATTTGACCCTCTCTTCCCGCTCTGCCCCTAAGTCTTTGCCTATTGTTGGAATGTATTGGGTTCAGCTTGAAGATTTGGTGGTAAGAGTGATATTTGCAATATTTTGACTGAATATTGCTTAGACATAAATTTAATTTTATTTATTAGGCGTTGGAAAGAAGTGACATTTTTATTGTCAATCGTTTTTTGCTCTAGTGTCTTGCGAAAGCTTAATTCTCTCCTCTCTCCCCCTCTCTCTCTCTCCTTCTCATTCTTTTGTGAAGTATGACTACAAGAGCAGCTATTCAAAAAGTGACAATACTCAAAGAATCTACGAAGGCGTTTTTGGCGAAGCACAATCTTTGGTTTTTACAGGGTCTAGGACAGAAACTTTTCTCAAAGTACTTGATAGTAACGAATACCATCACCGGCGGAATTCTATTGGCTGCTGGAGATTACATTCAACAGCGAATCGAATGCGTGAATAAGGCAACAGCAGCAGCAGCATCGGCTTCCCATGGAAAACAGAACACTCTTGAAAGCCACGACTACTGCGCTTTTCTCTTGGACAAACCCCGGCTACTACGAATGACGATCATCGGTTTTTGTCTGGGAAATTTGAGTCACTTTTGGTATGGCTTACTGGATAGGAAGATCAGTGGCAGAAATGGCTCAGCTCTTTTCCGCAAGGTCTTTTTCGATCAAGCGATCGGTTCTCCCATTTTCAGTCTCGTCTTTTTCATCGGGATCGGCATGCTTGAGTTCAAATCGATACGTGATTCGTTCACTGAGTGGCGCCTCAAATTCCCCTTTCTCTACCTCATGGACTGTTTGTTTTGGCCACCTCTCCAGCTCTTCAACTTCAAGTACCTCCCCGTCAAATTTCAAGTCCTTTACGTCAACTTCTTCACAATCATATGGGACACGTTTTTGTCGTATTGCAAGCATTCTTACCAAGTAGAAACGTCAAAGCCCAAGTCCCAAGTTAAATCATCATGTGAAAATGTGGATAGCATTCCTTTGTTGACTCCCGACTCTGACGACATTATCTCTCCTGATTTTTCCGGTGAAAAGCTGGAAAATGAGTTGTGAAAAGTGGTTATCACACATTTCAGATTTCCTTATTTCGTAGCGATCAAATCCGCACGCACACTCAAAAAATAACACTTGATTTGGCTCCGATTACTTGAAATGACTTTTCACAAGTTTTTGATTTTTCTTACTTTGAGCGTGTTATTTTAATTTGTTTTGTTATTTACAAAAAATTACTTCAAGAAATGCGTCAATTTTTACTACAATGTATTATATACATATTTAATAAAGTGAAACACGCTGATAAAGTATTTAAATGCTTCAAGGTTCACCCACTTTGGGTACCACATGGGTGTACCCAAAATTTCACTGATGGAAATTTCCGCCAACAAAGTTTCACTCACTTATAGCGCAAAATCCACCCAATCCAAAAATATTGATTCATGCAAATTGCCACTCATAGAATTTCTACCCATAAATAAAAAGCTCAAAACAAAACTCACTTTAACCGGTTATCGACCACAGTCCACATATGTCGACTTTTAAAAATTAAATCGTCTGCTTTTATTAATGCTTTTTAATACAAATCTTCTGTTTTACATTAGATATCGTCTGATTATTCTGGTCGTTAATGGGTTAATTAGGGTATTTGCAACGCTTTTTAAAAACTCCATGATATCTCTACGATAATTTTCTACAAGGGAGGGGGCTTTCATTTGCTGGCTCTCATCTCCTCTTCGGATATGCAATAATTCATTTATTCTTCATTATATCTTCTGTAACAGTTTTTATTTCATTATACTCTTTTTAATAAATTTGTAGCTCTACAAATGAGCCATTTAGTGATTCGCTAAAATCCTTTATCGTTCAGCAAAAATTCTTGCCGTCAACATTATGTCCTCTTCAAAGGGAACAGTTGTTAATTTAGTTGATTAGTTAGTAACAAATGCACACATGTATTACTCACACAGAAGCAAGAATACATTCAAAAATTAATTTCTCGCAATGTGGATGAAAATTTTATGAGTGAACAATTTTATCAATAAATTTTTCGGATACAGTTTTCTTGGTGAAGTGAGGATAATTTTCAAGAATTTTCGTGTGTTTAGATCAGTGGTTCCCAACCGGGGGGTCCATGGAAGAATTTCAAGGGGTCCATGGAAATTCTACTTCAAACTACTTATGCTGAATCTCCTTTTATATACTTCTATTTTCCAAATCAATATAAATATATATATTTAGAGCTTTTTTAAATAAATATTTTCTTCCCTTTTTTAAAGTTTCATATTTTGGATCTTTATATATCCTTTTTATTAGTTACAATATTTTTGAAAAATTTATATTTTAATTGGAAAAAAATTTTATTCACATTTTATGTCAGGCTTTACGCTCTCTCTGATTTCATATGAATAAGCATACGATTTAATCAGATGACTACAATCATTTTTTGCATAAAAATCTTTGATTCATTTTGTTGGCTCAAACTATTCAGTTGTAGGGGTCCACAGGTAAAAAAGTGACTGGAAAAGGGGGAACGGGATAAAAAAGGTTGGGAACCACTGGTCTAGATCAACCAAGAAGGATCGTAATCGTTTCTGCATAAAGGTTTTGGTGCATGAAGTAGAAGTTGGAATGTACACACTTCCTGAATAATTTCAGACGATACCGATTATTTATATTTTTTAAATTTTTTATGAATAAAAATTAAAAAATGTATTACTGCTTAAAAGATTGCATACTTGAAACAAATTTCCATCTAAAATATCAAAAATGCATTCACAAGTCGGAAGCGAAGAGTTGGCCTTAAATTTATTAAGTTTTTAAGTGTTTCGGTTTTTTTTAAATAATAATAGTAGTCGGAGTCAGATTTTTGTAGGTGCAAATCCTTTATTTTCCCTCCTACTCCCCAGTCTTGATAATAATAATAATAAAAAGAAACAGACAAAACACTCACAATTTGAAAGAATGATGATTGATACGAACATACTCTTTTATTTTATATTTAAAATGGGAGATGATGGAAAATATGGATTTCATTCAAAATCTGTAAATTAAGCATCCTTACCCAAGATTCTTCTATCAATCTTAGATATAAGCCATGTTATAAAGTTTGCAAAATTTATTTTTAAGGTTTTCCAATAGGAGTTTTCCCTCGAGAAAGCGTGCGTTTAATATAAAGACCAAGAAAATAGAGATGTTTAAAAAATTAGCACCTGTCCTAAAAAAATATCGGGGTACTTTAGTAAAATTTTATACTTTTGATTGATTTCTGGCACATGAATTTATCAACAGTGTGAGTAATAAAATTTCTTATAGAAGAAGGAAAAAACGTAGTGCAGGAACGAATGAGGCATGTCAAACTCGGAGTCCCATGAGGGCCAAAGGAGTGAGTTTGTGTTCTCATGAGGGCCATGAGAACCCTGAGTGATCACCATGAGGTGATAAGTGAAAATCAGTCAACCTAGTTCTCTGAGAAGTCTAAATCTACACTTATACATAAAATTATAATTAATAATACTGTAATCTGTGTGGGCCGCAAATCTGCTTGTAATGGGGCGCCCGCGGGCCGCATGTTTGACATGGCTTAATAAAATCAATATGTTTGCTTAAAATTGATTTTTTTCCTGAAATGAAAAAGAAAGGCTGAATCCTTTCGTAATACTTTTTTTCACGATTACATATAAAATATAAATACATCTAACTTGTCAATCAATACTCTGAAAGCCTGTCAAAATATCATGATAAGAATATGAATATCACGGGAGGATTTATTGAATGGTAAGGATCGTGATTTTTTTAATGTATCGGAATCTTATCGTAAAAATTTACAATCTCTTCCGATTTTTTTCAAACATTATATACCCTTTACTCTGAATTATACTTCGAATGTAAATTTTAACTTTGAATTAGTATGCTTAAAATTTTGTTTGGAAATGAAAAATCAGTTATATTAAATTTTTAAATATTTATTTTAATTATCCTGGATGTTCTACTCTTTTTCTTTAGCTTCACTTATAATGGGAAATATATTTTTTTTACCAGCTTTTTTCATTTACGTCCACTCAACTGCCAACATTTAGATCGTCAAATCCAAAACAAAATGAGCTTACGTTAGATTTGTATTGGCTGAACTGAAAATTTCTTATTTCAAATTTAATTTTAAAACTTCTAAAATGTGTAACACTTGCCTCTGACAAATTTACTTATACTATTGAATGGGGGTCTGGTTAACTCGTACCAAAACCAACTTGCACCAAATCACTCTTTACCAACTAGCCTCAATTTTTTAAAATTAATTACTTCGTTTTTCGTTAATTAATTAATTAGTTTGAGCTGAGGGAGAGTTCGTTTTGGTACGAGTTGACTCTAATGTCTAAACCATTGAATTTCAAAGCTGAAAGTAAATTTTCTGAATCAAGAAGATTCGATATAGGTTTTTTTTTGTGCAATCGGAAGCGTACACAAATTGGGATAGTGAGTGCTGTGACCAGGGTAAGTAGTGTATATGCAGCCTCTTTTATCCTGAAGGAGTTTTCACTTTTGTCAAAGCTCTGCGTCAACTCTTGGACAACGTTGTTCAAGTCAAAATCTATGCAGTGTGAGAGAGCTTTGCTGCGTGCTATGATATTGCACCATTTTTATCATGGATATTTGAATACCTCTCTCCATCCACCTGACACTAATGAATTCACATCTCTTCTTTCCCTTCTCATCCCCTCAATGAGGAGACGGCATTTGAATGTGAAGCATGTGATGCCAGTAAATTTTAATAATACACAACTTCACCCACGGCTATGCGCTCTTCTTGCCAAACTTTCAACAGCCCTTTTATATCTTTCTCAAATCGAAAATTGTTGGTTGTTTGTGTTCAACTTTTCAAATTGTGAAGTATTGGAAGCAAAGTTTTTCACTTGCCATATTTTTCATGATATCGCTCAAGACTTAGAAGCGCCAAGTTTCAGCCATTATTAATTTAGAGCTTACTGAGATGAAATGATAATAATAATATTTTAAATTATTTTCAGGCTCCCTTAACCTAAAAAGTGGCGAATTTTTGACTAAAAAACGCAAGAATCTGAATAACTAATTTTTGGGCTAGAGAAGAAAACTTATTAATTAATATATAGTATATTGAAATGTAGTTTTTAAATCCAAAATTCCTAATTCACTGTAAATTAATATAAATTTCATAAAGTCCTTTACTTCTTTTAAGAATAAATATTCTGACATAACTTTTGAATGAAAAGAGATGTAAAAAAAGGAAATTTTTTTGTATTCCTGAAAGTGGATTCTATTTATCCCATAAGTCATACTTGTAATAAAAGCTGTTCAGTAATTTTTTTTGAAATTCTGATTTTTCGCAGGAACGCGCACCAAAAATAATATAAATCAACATCATTGGTTTTCGTCTCTTCTCTACTATTCTGCTACATATTTCTCTTTGTTCTTCGTTTCTTATGTCTTACCGTTGGAACCTTTTGAATTGTCATATAACAATATGTTTGCAAATTAAATTTCAAATGCAATATTTACCTAAACACGATTTTTGCATATTTTTACTTATTTGAATTTACAGTCTTACAGCACCATTCCCTATTTGATCATTGAATCTAGGCCTTCCTGATCTATGGTTCGCGAAATTGAGGGGGGGGGGTCGAAAAGACGATTTCACAGGGCACTTAGGTGATTGACCTATTTTTTTGACATACTATATTTTGGTATTGATAATAATTAGCAACACATTATAACTTCATGGGAAAAAAGTTGGTTTAACTAAATATAACCATATTTAAACAAATTTTATTGATTTTTACTCTTTCAGAAACAAATCCATCCATTTTTGAATATATTTTTTTTTAATTTATAATTTAAATCATGTTTTGAATTTTTTATTAAAAGTTAAAAAATGTAACATACATTAATTAGGGTTAAAATATTTTAGTTCCTAATTAGCCTTAACCGGTTATCGACCACAGTCGACATATGTCGACTTTACAAAAATGTGAATCGTCTGCGTTTATTAATGCTTTTTAATACAAATCTTCTGCTCTACATTAGTTTTCTTAAATTTAAATTTTCTCCTTTTTGATTTACAATTAAAAAGAAGGAACTTAAAGCGAAAAAGACGAGTTTTTTTTATTTAAAAAGGACAAATGCAAAGAAAAAAGGGACGAACTCAACCGGTTATCGACCACAGTTGACTTTACAGGAAAGTGAATCGTCTGCGTTTATTAATGCTTTTAAATACAAATCTTCTGCTTTATACTAGATATCGTCTGATTATTCTGGTCGTTAACGGGTTATTAAATGAGAAATAAATCAATAAAGGTTTGGTAGGTTTTACCTTATTTATAAGAAACTTAAAAATATCACGAAATTATTAGAAAATGCTTGAAAAGAGTAAAGTTTGAAACATTTTTTGAAATATTTGGGAATTTCTTTTTTTTAAAATTGCAATGAAAAATAAGGGAGTTCTTGTGCGGAAGTTCCATTAAACAAAAAAAAGATATTTTAAATTTTCCATTCAACTTTATAAATGTACCACTTATCAGATTAATTTACTCTGAAACCTGTTTTTTAAATTCAATCAAATCCTGTTTTATACGAAGCCCTAAAACTACATACTGAGCATTGATCATAATTTGCATGACCATATTTAATACAAGACAAAATTTCATCTTCGGAAAAAATAAATAGATTTCGAAGGATAGTGGTGATCCAAGGAATATTCGATCATTTTGACACACATTTTTAAAATTCCCTACAATAATATCAAATTGAAATTATTCGAGTTTTTAGATCTAATCTATATTATTTTTTGAAAAGCTAGATATAAAAAAATTTAAAGGTAAAAATGTTAGGTATATATTTTGAAATAAGTGTGGGCTATAAATTTTATTTTCAATTTTATTAGAGTATTTCATTTTCAAAGTTTACACAAATGTATTTTTAGTCAATTTGCTATTTACAATGTATTGATCTTTCAAGTTTTTATATAAGTAACCGCCAGCCTTGTCAAAAGTTAGATTTTTAACTTTTTCTTTAGTTTTTAGAATCTCAAATAATTTTTTGACAGTTGGAGTATATAAATTAGAATTATCCTAAACTTTTTTTCAGAAATTCTGTGCAACTATACATCAGAGTATTTTATATCTTTTAACTTATTTATGGCGCCATTTTTTATTGGCATACCCATTTACGCCCAATGTTCCCAAAGGGAACGCAGACGAATTCCTACTTTAAATGGAATTTAATAGGAATTACTAAAGTCGTCTGCTTTGCTTGGTCCTAAATGGGTTAAGATAAAAACTAAACGGAAAACTATGTTTATATTTCAGCAAATCACGCATCAGCATAGATGATGATGATCCAGTAAGATACTGAAAACTAAAGCAATCCATCTTTCCACAGCTAGCTAAACTCGCCCGTAAATATCTACAAATAGGTTTTCTTACTAATCATAATCAGAATTAAAATTTTAGAAATGAAAAAATCAGAATCAGAACGAAAGTTGTAATTAAAAAAATTCGGGGATTTAAAATCAGAATGAAGAATCGGATCCAAATCTGCCCGGAACTTTACAAAGAATCAATACAACGACCACAGCGAAAAGATATGTTAATTTTTTTATAAAATTCATAAAATTTGATATATAGATCGAATTTATATATCCAAAAAGGGTACAAACGTTCGCAATTTTAATTTAACCTTTATTGCCTTTGAACAAGTATGTAATTTTTCTGAAAATTTTTATTTAGTAGAAAATTTTTTTACCACAATTAATCTTTCCAGCATGCACGAAAATGACTTGTACAAGACTTAATCAAGAGCTTTGATTAAAAAAGTAGCCAATTAAAAAGTTTCCTTTATTTAAACCTTTTAAAAAAATATTCATTCGAAATAAAATGCAAAGAGTAGCTTGTATATGAAAAACTACACATGCTTGAACTTTGTATGATGGTACACGCATTCTACGAAATCTTGATCTCTGAAAGGCATTTTTGGTGAAGCAGAAACAATTCCGCCATCTTCTCCTCTTTCGCAAAACCACAAAATAACAGCACTCGATTCGTTTGAAGAGCAAAATATTTAATAAAATCATGACTTCCTTCTTTTGGAGAATCATAAGAATGAGTAGAACAAAATGGCTAGCAAAAATGCAGTGATTGTCTGTTGCGCCATCATCTTATTCCTTGAAGTTGAGCCTAAATACAAAAAAGGAATAAGAAGAGGTGTTGACTTTGAAAATGTAAAGATACAACCATTTTTTCATCCAATCAAAACCACATAGCTCGAATAAGTTGAATGCCACACAGAGAAAAGGAAATGATAGTACAGTTTGCTAGTATACAAGCAATAATAAAATATTTGGGATAGTTAAAAAATTTAGGAGCATTGTACCAAATATAGAGATAGCATTAACATACATTCAGAATCCTTAAAATAATCTTTCGCTTCTTAACCCGTTAACGACCAGAATAATCAGAAGATATCAAATATAGTCGACATTGGGCTTTAACGGGTTAAATGTAATGAAATATCTTTAACTTTTTTCATGAAACTTATTTCATGTGGCTTTAGATCGGAGGAATGGCATTACGATAGACATGCACGGCTTCATATTTTTAGGCCCATACCATAATATTTTTTCAAAAGCATTCATATCTGGTGCGTGTTTTTTAGGATATGATTTTTACCGAAATAAACACAAATCTTGTAAAAGCATTCTGAAATCTTGCTTTTTTATACAAATTAAAAATAATTCAATGAAAATGAAAAATCAAACTTATTTATTTTTCTTTTTCAATATTTCATTCTAAATAGTTAAAAAAATTTATCAACGAACTTTTTTTTTTTAATTCTCAGGAATCGAAAGTGGTAAAAAATATTTGAAATACATCTCAATTATTTTAATTTGTTCAAAATATTGAGATTTGGAAAAGTTTCACAAAGATTTCTGTTTATATTTATTTTGTTCCACGCGCATAACGATGTCAAGTATCAGAGAGTTAATTTAAAACAACTGCCCAATTTATGCATGCATATGAACTTATTAGAAAAAAAATAAAAATAAATTAATTATTAAAACTTTAAAAATGAACTTTAGCAAGTATATTTCTTTCTTCAATCAATGAATTTCATAAAACAAGGAATAGATAAGTTATCTGTTTTTTTTATAAAAAATTAAACCAAAAAAATGATAAAAAATAAACAGCAACTAAAAGATCATGATAAAAATATGAAGGATTTGCTCATAAATATTAGTTTTGTTTTATTTTCATTTTATTAGCTTGCACCAGAATTACGGAATCATCATAAAAATTATGCCAGGATCAAACTAATTATTTTGAACATTTTTTGAAATAAATTTTGACCCTTCAAATAAACTGTCTAAAAATCTCGGATCTGATTGTTTGACTAAAATTTAAACATTTTTATCCATTTATATTAATTTTTTTATTATTTTCTAATTGTCGTTTTTGCATTCAGGGGAAGAATTTTTTTTGGCTTGTTTGGGGCGGTGGGCGTTTGGTCGGCCCAAAGCAACCAACCCGAAACTAAGAGGAATATAATATCGAAAATACTAATTTTTGTGGGTTTTAAACGTTTAGTCTTTTTTCTTTCTTTTTCCGAGTGAAAAGGTCGAGAAAGGCCAAAGGGTTGCGCGGGCGGCCAACAAAAGGGTTTGCAGGGGACAAACCCGAGAAACGCCAAGTAGCGGGCCCCACGGAAAACCGGATCCTGCGGGTTGGTTGTACCAGGGTGGAGGGCCCAAGATCTTTTGATGGCTCTTCGTATCAAGAATGCGGGTTTAACAAGCACAAGAAAGCAAATGGCCCCTTCCCCTGTTCCCTCTGTTTTCCCATCCGAAATCGATGAAACCAAGGTTCCTCTTTCAATATCAGGGAGCGTAGGCTATGAAGAACCCTCAAATCCCCTTTCATCATCTGACTTATGCTAGTGACTTGTTGGAAGGGCCTGGTTCTTGCATCACCCCAAGAGAAAAATTCTGATTCGGCACAAAAGAACTATAGGACAGGGCTCGTTTCTTTTCAAAGAGTGCCGTCTTTGTATGCTTTCGCTTCTTACGCGGGGTCTCCATGCCCAGTTGCTCTTTATAGTAGAAATCAAGTCTAAAGTTGTTTTGCTAGGCAAAGTTTGCTCCTGTACCAATTGGCCATTCTACCAAGATAAGAGGTTGTGGTATCCTTTGCTGAAAAATAAATTACAACATCTAATGGTGTTTGTGTGGCTTGAAATGGTGATTTTCGCTTGGTCAGCAAAGGGGTACACAAAGTTCCCGCCGTTTGGGGATAGCAGAGCAGAAACCAGCCGGAGAGGGAGAACGGCCAGAACGGAAGTCCGAGTCGGCACAGCCAACTCTCAATGCCTTTGGTCCCAGGGATAGAATCCTTCCCTCCATTGCACAAAAACGGGCCAGAAGCGTTTGTTAAGGCGTTGAACAAAGTGGGGATTGCTTCAAGTACTATGCAGGCAATTTCCGGCTTTCCACGAAAAAGCAAAGGTGGCCTTCGATGGACCCAGATTCGAACCTCTGAGGGATTCTGACTTCACTAATCATATGAACAGGGTTGAGTTAAATGCTTGGGTGTCCTTCACAGATGTAGTGACAAACTTTTGGGAAACACAAAGCTGATAATTACAAGCAATTGGTCCGTAAGATGCTTACTGCATACGAAAAACAGGGGCAAATGTGAGCATTAAAGTTCTTTCTTGTTTAGCCACCTCGACAGATTTCCTGGTAATCTGGTGATTACAGGAGGAGCAAGGAGAGAGTTCCATCAAGACATCAAAACAAGGAAGAGAGGTATCAAGGCAAATGGGATGAGCACATGATGGCAGACTACTGCTGGAACCTTTTGAGAGACGTCCGAAAGTTGCTCACAAGCGAAAATCGTATAAACGTCAATTTCCTTTTGTGAATAAAATATTGTTTTGTGTGTTCATTGTAACTAAGAATCTAGTGTATAATAAATGTTTGCATTAAAATTCAGTAAATTTTTAGCAAATTTTTTGTATATTCTCGAAATCTATGAAAAGTGTTCAGTTATTATAGGATAAATGAAATGATGTTATATCTAACTTAACTTGTTAGATTGAGATTTTACACTGTCTTTGTGGTTTTAGATTATCATAAAAATCAATATCTGACATTTTTGCACTATTTAGCCGTTTTTTGTACGTTTAGTTATGGTCGCGAATGGGTGATTTCAGACGAACGACCCCCCTGTGATATCTCCAAAACTAGAGCCAACTTGAAAAAACAAATGTCAGATTCGGATTCAGCGCCCTTGAAAACCCCAGAAACCAGTCTCACTTTGCCTGCCAAAAATATTGTGTTGACCAGTGTAATCTTCGATAGCTGGATAGATGATAGAGATGAACACGATCCCGAATCGAATCCAGACCAACTCGATCAAGACCCTACGCAATCACCACTAGGCCATCGGCCGACAAAGTGAGTTACTGCTAGCGTTTCAAGATGCTTACATGATCAAATTCGGACAAAAATGGTATTTAAAAAATCAAGAATAAAATTTTGCAATTATAACAAAATAATTAATATGAAACATACTTTGAAAATAAAAGATAAGTTTTTTTAAATAAAAAAGAAATAAACAATCGCATTTCTAGCTAAATTTATCTAAACTTCTTTTTTTTTAACTGAAAAATCAAGATTCTCATAAATCCAAAGGAATTCCTTTGTTAAGCGATCGCAAAACCGGGACAATCCTAGAAAACTAGGACATCCAGCAACCCATGTTACTGGGTATCGCTATACGTTTATCCCTTGTTCATTTGAGACTTGCATACATAATTGTGTCTTGCATACTTAGAATAATACACGAGACCAAAATCAAAAACTTTATAAATTGAACTTCTGATAACCAGGATAATGTCATCATGATGTCAGTGATGGGATGCTCGTATTGTTGTTTATGTATGATGAGCAGGGCGAGTAAAAGTCAATAAAATCAACTTTTATTTCCGTTTAGCAAAAATTCTTTGAAGAAGATCTTTACTTGTTTAGTCTAAAATTTTTGAACTAATTTCAAATTTTTAAGTCAATCAAAGTCAATTTTTCGAGTTTAGGTCAATAAAGTCAATTTTTATATTTAACACTTTTTGATTCAATGTGCCTAAAATTGTTATAAGCGATACATACAAGATTTCTTCTTTATGTCAAGACTTCCACAATAGTTGGGCTTTTTTCATCTAATAAAATGTTTTACTGTAAAGTTTGCCTGACTTAGGTTAAACATAAAGAAGTTTTTTGTAAAACAAATTTTTTTTGTTGACGAACGCGGTTACATACGATATATCCGCTGCAGAAGTTATTGAATTTTATTCCCAAACTTTTTTATCATTGCATGTTTTTCACATCTTTTACACAAGTTTACCTTAAAAGTTAAGTTATCCTGCAAAATTGTAGATTACTGACATTAAATCATTCAAAATTAGTAATAGAAATAGACGTTCTCTTAACACTCCAGTTCCATTTGTAACGAAATTGACAAATTGGTTGCAAGCAGCAAAATATTTTCATTAAAATCTTCCAGCAGTGAAGAAATTAATGATAAAGATGATGGAATTTTATTGCCAAATATCAAGAAATTGTTAAAAAAAAAAAGGAAATCTGTGTCAAAACATGCTAACAATAATAATTAGAGAATATTCACGATTCATTGATTTAGTCGGAAAAAGTCAACAGAGACTTTTCAGTCGAAGATGCCTTTACTTGTTTCTTCAACATTATTTCATTTAAGACGAATGTGGCGAGTTATCTTGAAAATAGATTCAAATAAAATGAAATCAATAAAATCATGAATATGGAAAACTCTCAACTCTCGAAGTACTTATCTCAAATTGCAAAATTGTCAAGTTTTAACTTTAGAAGTAGAAAGATCTTTTTCTAAACTGAAAAAACTACTAGAAAATGATCGAATTTTAAATCAGAAAATGTCATTAATTATATGTTGTTGTATTACAAAGTCATGCATTATTTGAAATAATTTTCAATACTTTCTCTAAAGTTTTCATAGTTGTTCAATTCAATGAAATTTTAAAAAGTCAATAAAGTCAATTTTTCTCTGAGTAAAAATCAATTTTTTCCAATTTTTTGGGTCAATTTTTCCTCGCCCTGCAGTGATAACAGAACATATTTTTATCTACGTCTAAAGAACTTTGACATGAAGTGAGTTTTTTGTATAAAATTTTCATGTCGGTTTGATTCAACCAAGATAAATATTTACTCAACGTAAAAAAGGATGGACTTAAATAAAAAAAATGATGATTATGATGTTGATGCTGATGATTATGATAATGATGATGGTGATGATGATGAGGTGTAAAAGTTAAAGAATTTACTTGTGTGGGCCAGAGTATTTTGAGTGATAAAGATAGCATTGCCTCCTTGATTTGATCTGGAAAATTGTTCACTACTCCCACAATCATGATCACTTCCACAGTTTTCTAAAATGGCAAATCTCAAATACAATTCATTCTATAAATTTTAAAGATATTAAATACACGTCAATAAAGTCAATTTTGGTCTACACTCTAAAAGTACGCCATAATTAATTTTATAACTTTTTAGGCTTTTTTTTTTAAAAAATTTAATTTTTTTATAAATCAAGAAAAGTACATAAAAAGACCAAAAATATAATTTTCTATAAAGTAACAATTTTAAATAAATATAAATTTAGAACATAAAATTTTTATTTTCCTAATAATATTTAGAATTTCAAATCAATTAAGTATTTAAATTTAAATCTACAAGTTTTAAAAAAACAATTTTTTTTTGAAAAAATAGGAATTGTTTTAACAGGTCAATTTTTCCTCTAAAATGACAAAAAAAATGATCATTATAAAGTTAAAAAAACTATTTTTTATGTCAAAAATAAATTAATCTTGCAATAGGATGAAATATTTACGAAATGCCCTCAAAAAAGTGACAACTCAAAAGAGTGCAAAATTTGTATCACTTCTTATAATAATTTGAAAAATAAATCATGACAAATCAAAGGTTAGTTATTTGATTAGTTAATATGCTTGATCAGTTATTTAATTGGTTGCTTAGATTGTAAGTAAGTTGTTATGCCATGTCATCTCTTTTATTCGTCACTCCTCTAAATTATCGTATTTTTGTCACTCCTTTGATAAAACCACAATATTTACATATTAAATTTAACTTTTATATAAATATAAATTTAAACTTTTTAAATATATCGTCAAACATCGCTAATGCGAATAGAACGTTAAAAACACTATTCGCATAATGAAATTGTTCGGATCGTGAAAAAATCCATATTTTTGTTGGTAAACAAAAATACTGAAATCTTACTAAGATATCTCAAATATTTTACCAAAAATGTCGTTATTTTTATTATAAAAATTTTAATCTCTTTTTATCTTTCTTTAATTTGTAGATGAAAAAACGTACTATAAAGTAATCGGATTAGCGAAGTCCAGATTAACCCATTTACGACCAATGTTCCTATTTTGGAACATAAATAATTTCATCTTCGTCTGCTTTTTTGAATGAATTTGAATATAAATCGTCTGCGTTTTTTTAAATATCGTCTGCTTTGCTTGGTCTTAAATGGGTTAACGAGGGTAACATTTAACATTAAATCCAACTCTATCTCAAAAAGTATAATTAAAAGATGGAATAAAAATTATTGTGAATAACTATGTTACTCCTCTATTTTCTAATACTTGAAAAATGGCAGCACTATAGTCGAAATACACTTGAAATATGTATAAAATCGTAGATGGCGTTAAATTGATAAAGTATCTTTTATTAGAAATTTATTTTTGCTTAATATTATTCATGTTTTTTTTAAGAAATAACTCATAATATCTGAGATAAGCATTAAATAGCATATTTTTTTTAAATAAAAATAAGTTTATAAGATATGATTTTTTAATTTAAAAATTGGGAAAAAAAATATAAATTTATTTTTTTTTAATTTTCTTTCAATAAAAAATATTTAAAAATATATTTATAAAGTTCATTTTGAAAACAATTTTTTGTATTTTAGTTAGTTTTCTAAGTAGTTATTTATATAATTAGTTAATTAATCAATCAATTAGTTAGATAGAATTTTGATAGTGTATTAGTAATATAATTTAGTCACTCCAGAAATTGTATGCTCTGATGAAAATTTTATGTCTGAGCAAATGTACTTCCTTACAATTATTAAATGGGTTGATCTTGATTGGGCAAATGTGCGCTCGACTCCTTTAAAGATATATGCAACTAAGAAACAGAAATGTTTTTAATTTCCATGAAAGAGGGATTTTAGGAGTCTGAGGACCTTGTAGAAGTCAAAACTATTTTCAAGAATGTCAATAAAGGGTGATACTTGATTTAAGTAAGCTCTCTTCCTTTAATTTGCGTGACTCTATATTGTTTGCTTTATCTAAATAAAATTTCATGAAATAAATTAGAATTTGTACCATGAAATAAATTAGAATTATTGCGGTTGGTGTTGATGATCATAGAGTTGATCAAAATGATAATTATATCATATGGATGATGATGATGACGAAAATAATTAGATGGTGATCGATCATGATTCTGCTTCTGCTGATGATGTTAAAAATGATGATAATGATGTCATGATGATGATTGTGATAATGATAAATGAAGATCATGATCAATGATTTTATTTTATTAAAACAATTGCTGGGGGTGGACAAATAAATTTTATGATTTGTTTTAAAAAAATTGTTTACAATTTATTCACATTTTTATTAACTTTCTTGCGTAAAATCGAATTTATGATAAAAATGATATTATCACATCACACAAAATATTTTTTTAACAGGGGTATAAACATAAAATTCCAAGATAATCTAAAAAATGGAAAAACAAAATTCTGATAAAAAAGTGGGTGTGAGTTGTTATATATTCGCCCTCTGCCCTTGAAATGAAGGGGATGATAATGTTTTTAAGGTTCGTTGTGATGATTCTTATGATGAAAAAAATTTTTTTTTATAAAAAAAAGTTTATATAATGAATGAACAAAGGATATTTAACTTACATGTATTTGAGTTATGACTGTTGTATGAGTGTGCCTTTAAAACTCGCTGAACGACTAAAATATAAATGCATCTTGACTTCTTAATGGAAATAAACAAAAATTTAGGCTTAACAAATTTTATAATGAAAATGCAATTTGTATCGAGAGTTGAAAGCGATTAAATACTTTGTTCTTAAATGTGCAAAAAACATTTTCAATGAAGCTCTCATCTTATACATGCACACATATGGAGATATATATATGTATAAATATTTGAAAGTCACAAATTTATTAATAAAATTCTTCACTTCTTGTGAAAAGCTTCTCTTACTTTTATGATTTTTTTCGGATTTCAAAAATCAGATAACTTAGTTTTATACTGAAAAGCTAAATCTTTGAAAGGTATCCAATTTGTAGTGTGATTGATTAACTTGCGCCAAATGATTTGAGCGATTGTTCAAGTTTTATCGGTACATATTTTTAAAGTGTAATCACATTTCTAATTTTTGTTCATTTCTTAAGTACTTAAAAGGGATTTCTCTGTAAAAAGTTACAATATTCCTAACTAAAAGGAATATAAGTCAATGAATGTCTCATATGGAGCGGAAGATAATATGTTTTATATTTCATGATTTTTTTTCATAGACCGTAGCTTTACGAAAATTATCATTTGCCTGTTCGATTTTTTTTCTATTGAAAAAAAATAAAAAAATATTTGAATTCTACTCATTTGGTATTGTTAAGGTTAACTAAGCCTTGAACTTTTTTACACAAACGTTTTTCAAAGGAAGGAAAATCTTTTGATTAAGTATATTCAAAAATCTAAAACTCAAAGCGATGTAAGATTTTTGATATTTCAAGTTTTGGAATGGTGAATGCGAATTATTACCATTGATGGTGGCATTCTTGGTCGTTTTGCCGTATTCGTTTTGCGCTATGCAGGTGTACTCGCTATCGTGTTGTGGATTTGCGTGGACAATCTCCAAGATGGACAGTGTTAGAGTGGATGACTTTATCCTATTCTTCACGCGTATACTAGAGCATGAAGGAAATAAAGTTTACATATATTAACAAAAAATTACTCATTATCTCGGAAAACTACTCAAACATACACTTTAAGTACCGGGGTACTGATTATAATGGGGCTGGACTATAAGAAATTGTATACATTTATATAGCTAAACTTTAGACTATTAGATCTAACTGTGTTTCGGAATTATATGGTAGCTGGTGATATACTTTTAGATTATTAAAAAGGTTTTTGCATCATTGATTGGCTCAGCTCAACTCTTAATAAAACCCTCTTTAGTGAACAATGTTTTATTGACAAATAGTGCATTTAGAAAGAATGTTTTTAAAAAATAAATTTTATCCATGTTTATATCTTCGTTTCCTGTTACAAATTTTTTAATTAGTTTTCATTCACTGAACACAAAATAACTTAAAAAGTACACACCCAGATATACAGTGCTGTATTTTTAGCTTTTGAACCCCCTTGAAAAATTTTGAAAAATTTTGAAAATATAAATAAGATTTGCGTGTATACAAAATTTTCTGTACATTTTGTTATAAAGTTCATTTCAAAGAGGATGAATATTAAAATAAACTTATTGTACAGAAATAAAAATATATGTGAGTCTTAAAGGGTTTAAAGGTCTCAAAGTACCTCTTTGGGTGAGCACCGCCTCCTTCCCACTCAACCGGGCTATTTGGGCTCTCAAAGCACGGCTCCAAATAAACGCACACATACACACACACACTTAGACACATGTATGTGTGCGAAAAATAAAAAATACTATTTCATTCACATTTAAGTATATAGGATTGCTCTGAAGAGAATGGTGGAGATGGATTCAAATTCAAAAAGTAGAATATAATATGGAAAGGGTGATCATTTAAAATAGAAAGATTTGTAATCTATTAAAAGAGATAATGCTGAAAAAAGTAGCGCATTGATCGAAAAATAACGAAAAAAGATTATAACAATGATGAATGCGGGTTAAATTTATACATAAAGCTTAGAATGAAAAATAATCAAATTAGCGATATTATGGAAATGAATAACCTGAATATATCACCAAATATGTACTTACTTTTACAATGATGTCCAGCTTCTATTCCAAAAGTTGAATAATCTTTTTCAAAGTTGAGAGAACTACTGGCAAAGGATGGGAATTCCAGTCCAGGCAATATTTCAAATTACATGACTTATTTTTATAATTGTGAATAAATTTCTGTGCTGATTCCAATTCATATATAAAAGTTGATAAAAATTATTTAAGTCAATTTTTGTGTTCAAAAGTCAATAATTTTTTTTGTTAAAAGTCAATTTTTTGATTTCATAAAGTCAATTTTTTATTTGCTTTTTTATATAATCTTTTTAGATGCTGCAGGGTTTTCCAAATTTTATTTTGAAAGTGTAGGATATTTTTCCTATTTATTAGAATCATTTTAAGTTGACAATGCAATTTCAAAATAAACTTCAACATTCAAATTTGAAGCACTTTACTTTCGAGCAAAAACTTTCAATGATTGCTTCCTTCACATTCTCACGTTTTATTTTTATGAAACTTTTTCATTTGTTGAGCGCATGACTAAAATATCTAGCTTTTCTACAAAGTTTATAGTTTACCTGTTTTGGACTTCACTTCGACGATAGTTGATTGAAAAAGTTTCACATTAGAGAAAGTTCCAACTTTTAAAATTTAAAAAGTAGAGTTGTTCCAAATTCTTATTAGAAATTATATGGGTTTATTGTTTTACCTAAAAAATTCACGAGACTCGACCATCTCACTGAAAATCTTAAAGAATTTTCAGAAGTTAAATTTTGCGGAGGGCGAATTCATTGATTCTGAACCCTTTGGTTGACGATCACGCAGTGCATTTCTCAGGAAAAAATGGCTGTACTGCAACGAGAGAAAGAGCGAATGTCATCGTCATATGTAGTTGTAGAGTGACGGAAAAGTTAACACGGTGTAGGTGGGGGAGTTGGAGAGAATGAGTCGGACTACGCTCAAAGCGTCGATCTGGCAGGCGCGCGACAGCTCAAAGAGTAAAATGACATGATTTACTATCGTCAAGGAAGGGCCTACGCCGAGGATTTTAAAAAAGAAAAATGTTTGAAGATTGTGGATGCGAATCTTGAAACTTAATTAAATGATCTGATCCTTATCTGCTGATGCGGATTTCCTATACCTCTCTAATACAACACATACACAATAGATATTCTTATATTCTTATCACTACTTAATTCTGCATAAACGAGGCCAAAATAAATTCTCTCACCAATCAATGATGTTCTCAGTGCAAATGCATCGTTAAAACTTCTTTATTTTTGAAATGTTTCATTTTAGAGAGAAAAGAAGGATTACTTTTGTGTGTTTTGCACAGTACTCAAATTATTCTTCAGCCAATGAACACTTGATTGGGGAAAAGCTTCAACGAAACAGAAGAGAACTGCTTTGTACCCGATGTATACGTTGATAGCGCGTTCCTTTATAATCACTTCTGGCTTGACTAAAGTTGAAAGAAGAGTGTGCTCACATTTTAGTCAGGATAAAAATTAAATACATAATATATTATACATAAACCCTTTGATCACCTGCGTAACACCCTGACCCCAAGAAATGAAAATTGTCTATTTCAAATACATAAAATTTTATTGAAAAAGATAATAGACGATTAGTATTCACATTTCTGGTCTTGAAAGGGTTAAAAAATATATATGATATAACTTTTCTCTAAATCTTTGTTATATACTGATATTTAAATGTTAAAGAAATTAATAATATTCAGTTTTCAGAATGATACAAAATTTTACAAACTATGCAAATTCGATAATACAATTTTTGCTTTCGGATATATGAGTTATACCATTATATCTTCTAAATTATCTTTTTTTGTACTAAATTGTCTTTTTTTAATTCCAATTCTTTTTCAATTCTAATTTGTCTTTTTTAAATTCTAACTCTCTTCCTAAAATACAAAAAAAGACAATTTAGGACTTAAAAAAGACAAATTAGATTTGAAAAAAGACTATTTAGATTTGAAAAAAGATAATTTAGAACTTTAAAAAGACAAATTAGATTTGAAAAAAGACAAATTCGATTTGAAAAAAAGACAATTTAGGACTTAAAAAATACAAATTAGATTTGAAAAAAGACTATTTAGATTTGAAAAAAAAACAAATTTAGAACTTAAAAAGTACAAATTAGATTTGAAAAAAGACAAATTAGATTTGAAAAAAGACTATTTAGATTTGAAAAAAAGACAATTTAGGACTTAAAAAAGACAAATTAGATTTGAAAAAAGACTATTTAGATTTGAAAAAAGATAATTTAGAACTTTAAAAAGACAAATTAGATTTGAAAAAAGACAAATTCGATTTGAAAAAAAGACAATTTAGGACTTAAAAAATACAAATTAGATTTGAAAAAAGACTATTTAGATTTGAAAAAAAAACAAATTTAGAACTTAAAAAGGACAAATTAGATTTGAAAAAAGACTATTTAGATTTGAAAAAAGATCATTTAGAACTTTAAAAAGACTAATTAGATTTGAAAAAAGACAAATTCGATTTGAAAAAAAGACAATTTAGGACTTAAAAAATACAAATTAGATTTGAAAAAAGACTATTTAGATTTGAAAAAAAAACAAATTTAGAACTTAAAAAGGACAAATTAGATTTGAACAAAGACAAATTAGATTTGAAAAAAGACAATTTAGGACTTAAAAAAGACAAATTAGATTTGAAAAAAGACTATTTAGATGTGAAAAAAGATAATTTAGAACTTTAAAAAGACAAATTATATTTGAAAAAAGACAATTTAGGACTTAAAAAAGACAAATTAGATTTGAAAAAAGACAATTTAGGACTTAAAAAAGACAAATTAGATTTGAAAAAAGACAATTTAGGACTTAAAAAAGGCAAATTAGGTTTGAAAAAAGACTATTTAGATGTGAAAAAAGACAATTTAGAACTTTAAAAGGACAAATTAGATTTGAACAAATACAAATTAGATTTGAAAAAAGACAATTTAGGACTTAAAAAAGACAAATTAGATTTGAAAAAAGACTATTTAGACTTAAAAAAGACTATTTAGAACTTTAAAAAGACAAATAAGAATTGAAAAAAGACAATTTGGAAGGAAAAATGGTATATATATGTACAACAGAAAAGTATTAGAATATTTTACCCACTCTTCCAGTCATAAAATAAGATGAAATGCAGCTATAACTACGAATAAGTTATACAAAAGAATTGTGCTTATATCAGCACTTTTATTTAAAAGGATTACAATTTTTAAGACAGACAAAATGTCTCCTTATTTTAATGAAATTTTATGCATTCCAAAGTGATGATATTGGGACAGGCGTTGTCACGTTCCTCCTCAAAGGATAAACATGCAGTTCAAGAATTTTATTACAAAGCTGCGGTTTAGCTTAGAAGTTTGGAAACAAGGATTATTATTTGAAAATCGTCTATTTTAAACATAAAAAATTCCATTGAAAAAAAGCAGACAATTAGTCTTCAAATTTTTTAAACTTAAAGGGTCGTGTTGGATACAAATTCTCCAATTTTGGCTACAAAAGTCTTGGGTAGTTAGTTTGCTTTAAGGGTACGAAATACCCTGCACCCTTAAACAGGAATTATACAGTGTCGTGCAAAAGTTATAACCAGCACGCAGAAAAATGCCTTTCAAATAAATGATTTTAATGTTTTCGATGAAATGTTCGTTATAAGATAACATATTTGCATCCATATAGGAACAAAACTCAATTTTGTTTCAACGCTGAAAATAGCTTTTAGTCTAGCCGAAATACCCCATATTACTTTTTTTTATGTTCACAATAATATATTTTTTAATAGAACCTTTGTCAAGGCTGATGATTTAAGCCTCAATGAAATTTCAAAAAAAAAAAAATGTTTGTAAGAATCCCTTTTTTTGAATATATTGAAATATTTCTTAATTAATTATCTTTAGTTTCGCACATTACGTGTGCTGCAGACAAATTGGCTATTATTTAAGATGTTCTTAATATTTTTTTGTACATTTTTTATATCAATTTTTGATAATGACGGGTTTTTGGCTTATTTGCAATAATAGTTCATGTATACTATTACATTTCAATAAATTTTAGGAATTATTACTTATAGATAATCGAAACGATTTAGCTATAACTCTATTTTAATCATATAAATGAATCAAAAACTCAAACAAACACGCGATTTTTTAATAATAACAGAATTTATTATTAAAAAACGCGAATATAAAGAAAGAATTTTTTTATAAATGAATAAAAAATAATAAAGTTCTCTGGCAGAAAATTTTTGCACAGCATTTTTAACAAGTAAACTATATGAATGGATCTTTCTACAAGTATAAGAAGAATTGAATCTTAAATTTTTACTAATACAGAAATTAATACTTATATGTTTATATTTTCGCCATTTAGTTCCAAAAAATATTTTAAAAAATAATAAGAACAAAGGTAATAAAATTTATAGTTGAGGGGGTTTGCATACACTTAGAATATATTAAAGATGTATCGGATATCCGAATAAGCGATTCGCAAAAAATTTCACATCCTCATCCGGGATTTTTTTCATGTTACCATCCGCATTCGCAATTTAAAATCAATTTTTATAGATATCTATCGAAACTTTTCGTATTTTTTTGTTTAAAACTTATAAGATTTGTTATGTCTTTAAATTCTAGTAAAAAAGGGATTAAAATAGTAAGATACTGTAAAATATAAAACATAATTTTTTAAAAATATTTTATATCCGCATAAAAATTTATTTTGGATATCCGCATTCACTATTATGTCAATTCTAATATTAGCATCCGCGGATGTAAAAAAATTCACATCCGATACATCTCTGTATATACTACACATAGAAAACAAGTAATTAAAGGCGCGTGAATTTTTATATAAGACATACCTATTCATCCCACTAAAAAATAATTAACACGTTAATTAATTAGTAGTAAACTTTGAAAGATGTCAAAAACATTCTATTTAAAAAAAAGGAGACAATTATACTCTTCAAATTTTTTGTCTTTAAAGGGCTAATGTAAAGTGTTGGATAACGAAAAGTCTGGGTAATTTGCACCCAAAATTTTTTTGCGATTCTATCTGAATTTAATCTTTTGATATTTTTGTGTTTATATTGTTTTTACATATGTCATTTTTATCTAAACTTTTTTTTAAACATATAATAATCCAAAAGATACATGTCATAGTTTGCTTAGAATTGCAAAAGAACAAAAAGACAAATTACAATTGCAAAAAGATAAAATAGAACTAAAATGGTATATAAGAATTTAAAGAGAACTTACATAGAGATCGAACACGAATGCTTCTACTGACGGAAGGAGCAATTCCATTTTCTGCAATGCAAACATAACTCCCTTCCTGATCACGTGAGAAATTTTTGAAGATGAGTTTTCCGGTGCCATTGGAATACGCTTTCACTGTAAAAAAAGTTCAACATAACTGATTCTACAAACGAGAATATACTCACAAAGAACGTTCATTTGTCTTGAAAATATTAACTTTATTCATTACTTGAATTTGATTTGTCAACACTTTGATCGAAAAATTTGCAATCTTCAAATCTAGATACCTCATGTTGAAGTATGATCAGATCATGTATGACCGCTAGACATGTCAAATATGTCATTTGACAGCCCTTCAATATTTAGATAACATAGTGGCAGGAAAAATACTCCTCTTACAACTTATACTCCTGCCCACCCTGCCAAGTCTAAGTTAAGATTATGTCTAATTTAATACTAAAAAATAGTAATGCGATCCAATTACTGTAAAGTAAGAAATTTTCGCAAAGACAAACATTTTGCGATCTTAAATTTCAGAATTTCAAATTTTTTATATGAAATTTTATACAAAAAATGATCTTATATAACTTTTTGGACAAATTTTAGCGCGATTATACCGATCTTAACACTTCAACCAGATTGCCAATTTATGGGCAAATTTTATTAGTCAAAAACTTAGTTTATGAACTTTAAAATCAAGTTTATGAAAAAAAAATTTTTTTTTAATAAATGTAAGCTTGATCTTATTGCTATGGATGAACGAATAACAATAAAATTATGTTTATGTAAAAAGAAATGAAGTTGAACCAATGTTTATTGATGAAATTGTTGACAATGGGTCCATAATTGTGATCAAATTCAAATAACAGCTTTAAAGTATTTTAAAATCAAAATGTTTTGCAGCATGTTTGCTTTTTATTCACGTGCTTTATATTCTCGGTGCAGTTGTTCTTTCATCCTAAAAAGAATACATGTTTCCTTCTTTTTTTTGATTTGTAATTTAAATTTTTTATCCTTGAAAAAGGCAAACCTGGCGAAAATGTTTTTATTTTGATAAAGTTTCAAAGTGTCCTCTTAATTATAAATTTCAATTCGCTAACTCAAATCTCACTTACTGCGCAGAAATAGTGGAGAAGTTCGAAAATTTGACAGCATTTCCTGAAATGGGAACAATTCTAGGAAAGGGCAAAACATTAATTTTTTAAATTCTCTCGAATTGTGAAATGAGCCCAAGATATAGTAAGGTTCCCCACATTGGAAATTCTGTTGGCATAAGATTAAAAAAAAAATTAAAACATATTTGCCTAAAATTAATACTGAAAAAAAGATTGGGTAAATGTTAGAAGTCTTCTTACGCTCCGTATTATTCTCTTTCAACATATGTTTGTGCAGCCATGTTATTTTTGGAATTGGGTTTCCATTTGCAGAACACATGAGTTCACTTCGGGTTTCCACCAAGAATTCTACATCAGAAGAAGTTTTATCATTCAGAAACTTTGGCGAAGCTTAAGTATAGACAAAGAAACGTTTAGAATTTTAACACGTGAGAAAATGCATCAGATTAAAAATAAACATAAGCAACCAACTAAAAAGTTAGCTAACCATATATTTTACCAAATCTAATAACTAACCATATAAATAATTACATTTATGATCTAGACCAGTGCTGGGGAAAATGTTCGTTGAGCGCCTGATACGGTCCGTGAAACCTTTTTAAGGTGAACTTGATCGATTTAAAAATTTGAACAATTTTAGTTAAAAACATTCTTCTTAAAATTTTCAAAATTTCCGATCAAAAACATCAATTTTGACATGTTTTAAAAGAATATCAAGTCCTTTTTCAAGATTATTAAAAAGGATTATTGAAAATTATGGAAAATAACCGCGAAAAAAGTGTCATGAATTCAAAAAAAAAATTTACGCCATTTTGAAGTATTACACTGAAACGCTTAGGGTTAAGCCTAAAGGGTGTTGAAGTATGAGTAAAGATACCTTAACCCTTTTTCAATTTTTTTTTTTGAAAATAAAAAATTTTTTTTTTTTTTTTTTTTTGAATGAATTTAAATAAAAATGTTTGTTTTTTTTAAATTTGTTTTTCGGCTTAAATGGGTTAATGCTGGATCGAACCAAAGATCTTGTGCTATCGATGCTAACTATCCAACCAACCTTTATCATGAGATTTACGCTTGCACAAACAAAAATACAAACTAATAGACATGGACACAGAGCAAATAAAAATTTATATTATCTTTGAGATGTTTATATTGGAAAGCCTTTATTATTAGTGAATAGGATTAACATAGTAGCAGATGTAGCAGCTGCTACAGGCCCCGCGCTTTACAGGGCCCCTCGCGCTTAGTTGAAAAATGCGTCGAAAAAACTTTTAAAGTTATTTTTTAAAGTTTTCTTCAACTCCTGTTTTATATTTCCTCCTTAAAATAAATTTTTGCTCTTGAATTTTGTGGTTTTTATCTTTTTTGTAGAATCGAGATCAATTTTATCAAAAAAAATTTTTTTACTTTTTTATTTGTAAATTTAATTGATCTGCTATATGCCCCGCACTTGGTAGATCCAGCACTGTGAATAGGGATCAGCTATTTTTGAATAATCGGAATGAGAATCGGTAAAAATTGGTTTATGCTTTATTTAAGTCTAAACTAAACCTCATTTTAAGTTTTGCTTTATTTTTTTCCTCCAAAAATGGTTAAAATTTTATAGAGAAAAAAAAGGTCAAAATAAGGGTCGATTGAGATTCCTATTTTCCTTGATTTAATAAAATTAATTTCAGTCTTGAAAAATCAGACTTAGATAGCGCATTCCGTATTCATTCAAGTGGATATATCTAAGTCTACGAGAGACGCATGTAAGATTGATTGATTAAGATTGATTGAAGACTATGAATTTGATTCGCTGAAAAAAAGCATTCAATCATACCCAAAATTCCATCTGCAAATTGCCTAACATTTTCTTCAAAATTTGGATTACTTTTCATTTCCAAGATTTTGCCAACGTCCTAGTGAACATTGTGAATAATGTTATGAATGGATAAGAGGGATTCACAATTTACATCCATTTTTCTCCTTTTTTTGCTATCAAATTTTAATCACATTATGCACAAATGAGTGCTCAATGAGCAATTAGAAAATTGCAAGGAGTTACATACACAATATACACGCAGTAGGAGGCAATGCTTATATAGCCATTCATATGTATGTGCTGTGTATGTATGTATGTATATATAAGAAAGAGATGAAGAGTTTAAGAATCAAATTTGTTTTTTGAGCATTGAAGCGACAGGGAAAGATCTATTCAACACTCACTCACTCACTGGCCAGTGGATAATGAGTGAAGTCCAATGGAAATTATTCTGGTAAACATGAGTAAAGTTGTGTGGTGGTAATATTATTAAGTGTTGTTAGTGTATGAGTGCCATTATTAAAAACATCAGAGTGGGGGAAAGTGTAATTGAATTTATTTGTACAATCTTTTTTCATGGTTCACTTGTAAAAAAAATTGTATTAAAGAATGTGAGTAGAGAGTAGTCTTTTTGAAAGGGAGTACAGAAGTATAGGCTGTGTGTCCATTGTGAAAACACGGAGACGCGCAAAGCTTGGGATTAAGAGATGGCATTGCAACACCCATCTAATGAGATTATCACACATCACAACTCCATCCCCATAATCCACTATACGCTCTCTGCTTTCTATAGTATTCTAGTGCAGAGAAAAAGAAAGACTTTAAGCCAATTCATCAATTTAATTTTCATCGCACACAACAAGTTTAACACTAGAGAAACGAGGGTGACTTTTAAACGAAACGGGCTGAAGCCTTGTCACAACTTTGTGAAATTTTGATTCTTCAATTCATGAATGATGTTAATCAAAATTGAGGTGGTGGTAAAAAGTTGACAATAGGTCATATTTAATAAGAAAAAGTATAGAAAAGTTGAGAATGAGGGGGGGGGGGGGGATGCGGTGGAAAAATAACTAAAAAATGGTTGACATCATTTTTGAACACTTCCAAACAAATGAAAAATAATGCCATGTAGTTCAATGTTTTTAAAATAGCTATTTAGAATAAAAAAAAAAGTATGATTTAAATGAGATGCTGAAAAGTCGTATGAAGGAAAATAATTTAAAATTGATACAAGGAATAGTAAAATTTTAATCATATAAAGAAAGGATACCTTTTCGATCACTATCGTCATCAATACATTTTAAGTACATATGGTATCTTTTTTTTTTGAAGTCGACTGTAATCCGTTGTGTCATCGAAAATGTGTATTTTTTTTTATTATTTTTGACAAGAATAAAAAGTTTACTCTTCCTTTATTATTTGGTTAAAGTCACATTTTTTATACTGATTGACTCTCAAGGTTTGAAAGCTTTTAATACTCAGAGCAGAGAGAGACACAAAATTCAGGGGGGTACATAAATTTCCATCATTTAAATGTTTTACCAATTATAAATACACTAACAAAATTAAATTCTAGTGTGAAATAGTATTATATATATATATATATAAAATTAAATTTATTTTGATAAAATTACAAAAAAGATAAATACAAAAATTGAAAACTATGTTGATTAAAAAAAAACAATAATGAATAGTTTGCAGACTTGTTGTTGAAGAAACTTTAGTGATGCAAATTAATTCTTATTTTACAAAGTTACTACCAATGTTCAATGTTTCAATACCCATTTACATATGTTATATTTCTAGTCAAACTATTCTCAAAGTGTAATATTTATATGTTATATATGGAAAAACGGTTCCTCCACAAGTAGTAAGCTCTAACACTTACCTGTCATACAACTTGTGCACTCCGCTGATATGCATTTCATATGTTTCTTCTTTCAATTATTACTACTCATGTGAATGAATATTATATAATGTTGAGGGTATCTCAGGGGGCTCAAGAATTGTTAAACACGTAGTAAGACTTATTTTATAAAGTTTTTGTGAAAGAGGTCCAAGTTATTAGCCAACAAAAGTCAACTTTTTATGGTCAACATTTCTATGGTCCATTTTTTATAATTAATCTGGATTTTTTTAATTTAAGATGTTAGCAAACAAAGAGCAAGTAGAAGAGTTCACAAAGCAACTAAAAATGTATTTGATTTTTATAATTATTTGACAGACCATTTTTAATATAGATAAAAATTTTGACTCATCCAATCTAGCACATAATTAAAATAATTGAAAAACATAATCTTTGAATTTGAAGATACTTGATGTGGTAAGGAAAATATGAAAAAAAGAAATATATCTCCTCTATAACACAAGTGACCGACAGGAGGAAGATAAATTCTAGTGATCAAAAAGCTTTTGTAGAAAGATCACGCTTTTTCGAAAGAAAATACTTAAAAAGTGATTAAAGAATTATTTTTTAGATCCATTTTTTTTACAAATAAAGCCAACATTTTGAGGTCGTTAGGTCAATTTTTGAAGGGTTTATTCAATCAAAATGTTTCCGGTTTGCTAAGTTTAGTAATTGTATTAGTGGTATACACACAAAGATGAACTAATAAAAAGTGATATCAGCAATACAGTGAATATAACGAGTGAATAGAAAGTAACATCAAATAGATGAACTTTTGTTAAGTGTTGAGAAATTTTTTTTAAATGACTTTTTTGATTTTGACACATAACTCTTTCATGATGAATGCAGACTTTTGATGTGCAATAAAAAACTTCTCTAGAGTCGATCTATTTATACTAAACATCTTTAGATTTTATTTTACCTATATTTTTAATAGTATGATAGCCAGAGGCGATCTAGAAGATAATTTACAGCCGGGCGATTTTATACGATTTTTTCTCAATTTTCTATATGCAAAATCAATGCGAAAGTATGAACCGCAAAGAACATTTCCTCATATGATCTTACGGATAAAAAATACACCTCTTCAAATCGAATTTTGTTTGAGCTATACACTGATATGTTGAAAAATTGGCAATTGAAGATAGAGGAGGGGGCAATCACCTCATAGCCCTCCACCCCTAACTCTGAATGCTGTAACTTAAAGGATTTTATATTTATAATATTAATAGGGAGGGGGAGGGGGGTTAAGTGTGGGATAAATTTGACACAATTTTAGTGCTGGCGCAAAATGTAGTTTGAAGAACTTACAAAGAACATTGAGGAGAATGGTTGTAGTTTGCATCGGCGAAGTGTTCACTTGGCAACGATAATTCCCGGAATCCTTTTGAATGACATTCTTGATTTGCAATTTCTTGATTCCGTCTGCATTTTGTAAGACTGAAATTCGCGGATTCTGTGTGATTCTTTGATCGTGTAACCACAAAACCTCCTGAGTCTCTACATTATACCAAAGGACCTGGAAGGTGGAGGTGAAGAATTGTAAACGAAAAAATAAAATACCGTTTATAACACTCATATCATACGAACTTTTAACCGCTTGAGAATCAGAATTTCTAAAGTTAATCATTTTCTTTCTTTTTCAATAGATTTTTTATATTTAAAACAGATAATTTTCATTCATTCAGACAGGTTTGTCACACTGATCTTGAAAAGCTTAAGACATTCTTTCTAACTTATTTTTTTTCGGGTTGCATTCGTACAGGAAACACAAATGTATATATATTTATATATATTATACATTTGTGTTTCGTGTACAAATGCGAGCCGAAAAAATTAAGTTAGAAAGAATGATTAAGCTTTTCATGATCCGTGAGACAAACCCGTCTGAATTTAAAATAGAAGGAAACGAAAAAGGAAAAAAAAATTTTGAGTTACCGCACACAGATGAAATTATTTAAGGGTAAAAAAATTATAGAGTTGGATATGTTTTTCCCAAAAGATACCTGAATTGGAAAACTGATGTTGGTTTTGAAGATCCAAAAATGAAGTTAATAACGTAATCTGCATCTCAATAACGAAATTAGCATGATACACGACATCGACAATCGTGTTAAAGGATGAAAAATGATGATGGTGGAGGTCAGAGGATCCCTGACTATATACGGTAAATATATCAATTGATTTCTTTTCCTATAAAATAAAGATACTTGTGCTCTATAAGCTATGAAAAACTGTTTAAAAAATAAGCAGATTTTTTTAAAAACCTGGGCCTCAACCCTCAAAGGATTCCTCCAGAATTTTGAAGACTTTCTCTTTCCAATGGAATTTTATATATAAAGCAGACCATTTTGATTAACACTGGTTCTCAAATGTACCATCGAGTATTTTCATCGAGAAGGCACAATTGCGCAGCTTGTATCGAACTATGAGGAAAGCAGGCTTGATGCGGGATCGAACCCAAGACCTTGAGTTATCGAATCCAGCATCTAACCAACCCTACTCACGCCCCTCAAAAGGTTAAAACAAAATATTTCTTGTAATGCATAGAAAATTGGGTGATTTTAACGATTTCTTTTCATATTTGTTAATATACTGAAATGATTGAACTATTTAAAATAAACTACAAGTATTAATAGAGCGCTTAAAGAATCAATTCTTTGTAAGGGATTGGTCGATTTGTCAAAGACAATTAGGATTGATTGAGAAGAATTGAAAGTGGTCGTAGTTGTTAAAGCAGGTTAAACAGTAGATTGCATTTAATGATCCGATTTAAAAAATGGCATAATCAAATAGTTTGTATTTTCTACAAATATTTTTTGCAGTGTGAACATTACTTCAGAGAATTAAAACTTCAATTTTGCAGAGTTTTTGAGGTCTTGGTTTGAATTTAGCTCTATAATATACACGAGTATTGAATTAAGAAATAAAAATAATTTTGGCATAACGTTTTATCGAACCAAATCTAAATGTTTCCTCAAATTCAGAGCCATTATTATTTGGAACACTAATCATTAATATTTTGTTACTGAATATCTAAAAATTTTCCAAAATATTCATTTATATTCAACTAACATACTTACCACAAAGACATATGTTTTTTCTTTTACTACTCTGCCCTCTTTATAGTTCTGATAATCACTTTTAATTTTTTAACTTTTTTTCTCTCAGATTTGCAAATAAATTAACGCATAATTTCATCCCATCCTCAGTTCTAACGAATACAGACGATTTCTTGATTTTAAAGTATTTTTATATCAAATTACTTTTTTTCTGGAATAAAATGAATCAATTAAAGCAATTAATAATAAAAAAATTGATGCAGTTTTATTTTTAACTTAAAATATTTAATACACTTTTTTTCGTGCATACATCTCACGAATTTTTAAAGCTTCTTATTCTCTCTCACGAATTCTGATTCCTTGCTAAGATATAAGAGAGTGTTAAAGAGATCACAGACTAATCAAAATTCAATCATTGACTATTTTCAAGGATCACTATAAATCAATAATAATAATGATAATATGGATGAGAATGTGCCTTCAAACTTACTCGATAAACTTTGTTGAATTGACTTTTATGAGTTGATGGAGTTGTTAGGTGTTGTGCAAAACATTCAATGCTCACATCTTGTCCTTCCACAACTGTTATATTTGGGCGTGCATTGTTGTGCGAATCGGCATCTAAATTCATCACAAAAAGAAAAATAAGAACAAGATAAATGAACAATACGATCCCTGATAAAACTGGGTGTGATGAAAAACGGGTATATGTTGGGAAAGAGAAACTTTTATATCAAAAGTATAAGTCTGGGCATCCTCTAAATCTAAATCCTTGCCCTGCTGAACTTTATTAAATTCAATGTCCCAATATAGAATCATAATTATAAAGTAACAAAACTCATATTACATTATTATAAAAAAAGAGAGAAAAGATTAAAGTTTGTGTAAATACAAAGGTTTATGCAAAGCGCTGAAGGATATTTCACAGAAAATGATAAGATAAAAAAAAATATTTTTCAAAAATTATAACATATAAAGTATAGTCTTTCATAGTGCATATACTTCGCTGAGCATATTTAGAGAGGAAAAAACATTTTGAAACTTTTTTATTGATGAACCACTTTCTCCTAACAACATTCGGAATGTTTCGTAAAAAAACTTTATATCTTATTAAACAAATTTGTTGAAGCAAGTCTATAGAAAGGTTTCTCTACATTATATGCGTTCCTGAAAGAGCAATACGGTTTGGGTGTATAGGTAATCAGAGTTTGGAAGTGTTCATGAGAGGAGTTCAGATTGGATAAGAGAAGCATACCAAAGCAGACTCTTGCCAGCTAACTAACTCGGTAACTAGTAAACAAACTAATTAACTTTTAAACTAACTATTCAAATAATTGATTAAATTCTAACAAAAAATAATTAACTAAAAGCAGCTGTTTAATTAACCGATTAATGACCAGAGTTGACATATGTCGACTTCACAAAAATACAATCTCCTGCGTTTAAAATAGTAAATTAGTAGAAATACATTAATTTAGTAATACAAATTATAATTAATTAAGTGAAGTATACAAATAACAATTTTTTTGTACTTTTTGTTATATCCCAGCTTATTGCCAAGATCACTGTGCATATATTGAATGCGAACGCAAAAATCATGTTCGAAGCAATTGCTTACGATTGCAAGCTCAAATATGATTACCAACAAAACAGTATTTATCTTGTTCTTATAGTTAATTAATATTTATGATTACATACATTTCCACTCACTCACACTCTCTCTCATTCTTCCTCCCATCCAGACAAATCAAGAAAATTGTGAAATCTGATCAACTCTTTTGCTGAAGAAATGTTTAAGTGTACTGATCAGTTATAAGATATTTCAATATAGTGGAGGATTAAAAAATTGGTATATACGTGCAAAAGGAGAGTGAACGAGATTTGTTATAAATCGATAAACCCTTCTAATAACTCCATTAGCGGAGTAGATCACTTTTGTTATAAATGCATTGGTGATGAATGTTAAATTAAAATCGTCCGTCCATTATACTTTATCTCATTTTTATTGAAACCAGGGGCTTGAGAGTAGTGACAATTTTTGAATTATTCTTCTGGAGTAAAAAAATATAAATAAAAAGTAATAAAAAAGCACATAAGTGAAATAAAAAACTAAAATATGATGTTAACATTGAATCAAATCATGTTAGTTCTTAAAAGTAAGATGGATTCAATCAATCAATCAATCACTCACTCAATCAATCAATCAATCAATCAATCAATCAATCAATCAATCAATCAATCAATCAATCAATATGAATAATATGGAGTAACAAATATACTTCGTTACGCTTTAATCTTAGTCTTACTCCCTTACTCCATGATGTTCCTATTCCCAGCATGAAAATATGTCAAATTGAAATGTGAAAGAGTATCATGTATATTCATATCATATAAGTAAAATAAACACGAGTGAAAGCTATACTTATGCTACACGAATTTATTTCATTTATTTGCAATATTTTAAAGATATAGAACTTTATCCTTTTTTTAAAGCGCAAAACAAAATGAGATAAAAAAAATTAATCACTTCTAAAAGGATTTAAAATGAAGAATAAATATAAGAATTTCCAGTCTATTTTATGAAATGAGTGAAAATTTTTTGATAAAATTACATATGTTGAAAAACACCTTCGTAATATCAAATAATGGAGCTGCTATCTATACCTTTTCAAGTCCTTGGTAAGACCAATTCTCGAAAACGCAAACGTGATTTATGGCAGTTATTTTGCAAGTAATATTAAGGAGATTGGAAGAGTTGAAAAAAACTTTACAAAACTACTCTGAAGAATGAAAATTTTAAACTTACCTTCACTTCACTACAGCATAAAAAGAAATGAAATGATCCCCATTTTCAACATTAGAAAAAAGAATATGATAATAAAAGAAGAAGTTTTGCCTGTGTTTTCTGCAAGAATTTCTCGATCGCATTGTTACAAGTTTAAAGCTGAAAGTTTTCAAAACAACCATTGTCAAACTTATTTAACACAAAGAGTTTTTGATGATTGGAATTCCTTGTCGGGTGAAGTTGTTAATTCTCTTACAGTCAACGATTTTAAAAACAAACTTGATTCATTTTGGCAGTCTAGAATATTATATTTTAATATTTAATAGTATCAAGAGGCAACTTTTACAGGCATCAACCTCTATTTTACTTAAATAAATGTGTTTTGTTAAATTATTCGTAAGGTCATTTCTTTATAGCCCAAAGTTTCCATTGTATTCGATGAAGTGTTCAATTCAATAATATTGTATAAGAGTGGGTGTAAATCGCTCCCTATAACTGGAACACGGATACCTACTTCTAATATAATGGAAAGTTTAGCCAAACATTTGGAGCAAATTGCTTATATAATTGATGTAGGTATTGAGGAATTTTTTTTTATAAAATAGAACACTCGAAATAGTCCAATTTTATTTTATTTTATTGTAAACTAAATGTCCTCTCATTTTATACAGTGTAAGTTTCTGAATTTTAGGACATTTTGACTATCAGCTGCTTATAGACGAGCCATTATAAAAATTGTAACGTAATGGGAAAAGTTTATCATAATTAAGAACTTTTAAAAGAAAACAATATTCATTTTAAGCGCTTTCTTGATTTTGGATACTTAAAAAAGTTATTATTTTTTAAGCTAAATTAATTGCTTCTTTTCACTCAACATTTTTCATTTTCTTCGAATTTAGGCCTATTTTTTTATTCACTCCAAAATTAAAAATCACGTCTTATTAAAAAAAAGCGTAATTATGCAATTCTTCACTTTGACGTTAATTAACTTGTGCTGGATAATAATTGGGGTAATTGCACACTTCCTGAACAAAGCGAAACAGCAAGCTATTGTCCTATATATATACACACTATATTATTCTTTCATAGAATGAATGCGTGTATTAATAAATATATACTGTAATTTATGAATTTACATTTCTCCCCCCCCCCCCCGATTCTTCTAAGATCTTCCCATATATTAACGCCCTCATCGTAACCTAGAAAAAGTAATATTCCCACCTACTTAACACATACAAATACTTTAGGGAGAAAGCTTTGTTATTTTCATCCTTAAATACTAATTAATGTAAGTCGGCATTGTACGCCCTTTCGCAATCTTTCGCACTGATCTAGGACAGATCACAATCTCAAGCTACACCCCAAACTGTTAGAAATGGCAGTGATTTCCTTTTAGGTATTATAAGAAACTGATTTATAAGTAGAGCAGTTCAACGGCATGCGATGTTGCAAAATATCATCCGGGATAAAGTTTTTGCACATCTATTTTCCATGTCCAACAAAGAATCAATGACTTCCCATTATTTCTTTATTTTTTGCTTCCTCGTGTCGCATCCAAACGAGGAATACTCCTCCATAACTGGAAAGATGATAGACATGATCAGTGGCGTATTCAGAAAATTATTTTAGGGCACTTTCAAAAATAATTATTATAACAAGGCGGTTATTATTAATGACATTGAACTTTAAAAATGGAAATTCGTATTAGCTTGAGTTTCTAATATACTGGCTATTTACAAAAATCTGGATAACAAAGAAATATAATAGATCAATATTTCATTTTAAGAAAAGAAGGCCTTGATAATATTCAATGCTGTGAAGCTTGGGAATTGAGGTGCGAGCTTCAAATGTTAGGCTAAGAATTCAACTAGAGTTTCTCATTTATCATTTTAAAATATTTTTGAGAAACAAAAAATTAATATTGAATTTATTGAGACTTCAGAAAAGCAATATATTTAAAAAATTGTTTATCATCAATATATAAAAAAAATCTATATAAATGTATAGTTCTTGTAAAAGAACTGGGAACCAGTTATCCAGTAAGTTATTTAGTTGATTTAATTAGTTAGATTCCTAATTTCAAAAATATTGTTTATTTTCTTCCTCCAACATAAAAAGATATAAACAAAGTTTTTTTTATTTATTTATAAATTTTTATTTGATTCTTATTCTCCAGGAGATATATACTTCTGTCTGAGGAGGCAGGTTCATTCTTTATTAAAAAAACTAGCAGTCTTAACAATTCATTTTTAAAGCTACTCTTTTTAAGGTGAAAAGTATTATAGAAAAAAATACAGATCTTTATTTTGTTTTAAGCAACTCTTTTATGAACAAATTTTGCTGCAATTCATAAAATCGATTCATTATTACTTTAATTTTTTCTTCAAGTCTCATACTTTTCTTCTCAAGAATCGAGTAGATAAAAAAAGTTTTGAATTTTAAAGGAACCAAGACTCGCCAAATGTTCGTAGAGGAACTTAACGTATACCCTACTGAAGTTAATACTTTCTTGTGGGAAAATGAGGGAAAGCTGGAAGAATGTTGAAGTATTTTTTAAAATAGCACTAACTCACGCACGCACTACAGAAAGAGGAGAGAACTGTAATAAAAGAAATAATTGAGAAATCAAAATCCCAAAGCGACTCTTACATAAAACATCAGCATGATCATCTCATCTTTGCCTGAATCTCACAGCTCATAATCATTCCTCTATTTAACTATCTCTCCTCTCTCTCTCTCTCTCATCCATTTTTCTTTACCTAGAAAGTTGGAATCTATATTCATGTCATCTTACGCATATCAATATTCCTACGCAACAACTTAAAAGTGCTTTCCGAGTTTCCTTTGTTCAAAGATTTTCACGATAGTGTGAGCTTAGCTTGCGCCTAGATCATAAAGAGTGGACATAAAAAATTCATCTTCGTGAATGATGAGAATTGGTAGGCACTCATTCCAAGTCATTAAGTGTTGCGTGATGCTCAAACTAGTCAGTCTAGTCTGTGAAAGTCTCTACTACGATGTCAAAAGCTTTTCAAAGAAGAATGCACATCCCACTTCTTTTATGACCACATTCACGAATCACTCTCAGAAGGATGAAAAGATCAACAGAGTTATGGATTAGGATTTGGAAAGAAGATCATCTTCTTGCTATAAAGACGAAATATTCTCAATATGTTTCTTCTCATCTTTTCAGAGTCTTAGGGAGGTTTCACCATTTTGAAGTGTTATTAGAATTTTTAAGGACAGCCAAATTAGCTATCCCCTCCACATTCCGTGTTGTCCTATGTACACCATTGCTTAGACGAGATTTAAAAAAACTCTCACCTACTTACCAAATATAATTTAATAGACTATAAATTATATAACAAAAAAAATAAGGAAAATGCGCATGGGTAAATAAAAAATGTAAAAAACAGTAAAATAAAATCTTTACGTAAGGCATAATGGCAAATTCATGTTTTTTCACGTAACATTTATAATTCTTCCCTCTTTCGCACCATTAAATTCCTCGTATGAATAAGAGTCGATGACAAAGTGTAGACTATGTCATGGTTATGCCAAATTGTCAATAGGAAAAATATATAAAAAACTATAACTAATTAAATATCAAATTAACTAGATAATTACTAATTAAACTAGAAAAATGAAAAAATAATATAACTTTTTATAGTTGTATATACGCGATTCACAGAATATTAAATTTAATCAAGTCTTGAAAAGAGTGTTCATTTTTGTAAAAAGCAAAGAGATGCGATACGTCAGATTTTATAGTAGTATAAGAGAGTTAATTAAAGTGTAAGAAAGTATTAAATATTTGCCTGTGCAATATTATTCGTCCAATTACAATAAGGCTAATTGAATTACACCAATTAAAAAGAAGACAAGATATGATAGGAATGGAATAGAAGAATATACGAAGGATAAACTTATTGCATATATGCTATATATGCATGCGAAAGATGAAATATAATTAATTGATTAAAAAGGGGCCTATATATATTCCAAAGAATTTTCATACGTGCCATTCGACCAGCTAGAAGATGATACATAATTCAAATAGAGAATGAGTATATCTCTTTTTCAACATGATTAACATCTAACAAGTTGAGCTTTGTTTGCCTTTATATCCCATAAGATTAGTTAGATTTCATTTTCAATGACAAACATTAAGTACAGATTTTATAATATGTATAATGTATATATATGTACATTTGAAATTTCATAGTATTTAACGCTGAGAAAGAATGTTCTTGTACACTCCAAAATTTTGACATGGTGATTTTCGTAAAGTTCATATTAGCGCTTTTCAAATATATATGCGAAATAATTCACTAGCTTCTTTCAATGCACAAAGAGTAGGCTTCGCTTCAAACTGTGATGAATGTGTTGTTCTTTTTTACTTAACATTATAAATCTAACAGGTTTGGTTTTCTTGAAAAGGAATTAAGTGGATATTGATTGGAAAAATTTGTATTGATTGTTTACAGTTGGATAAATCTAAGGAAAGGGACACACACAAAAGAGAGAGATCTGGGTTGTGTTTTATTATCCATAAAGCCTTTTTTGCATATACCGCACAAAGTACATATGGGAGAATGTTCGCAATTGACAATACTGAGATGTAAAAAATTTATAAGAAAAATAATAATTCCTGCAGTGCTTTAAAACAACCCACTATATACACAGCTAAGTTTTTTGTTTAAGCGATTGATAGGGTCTTTCCAAGTTCAATAATTTTTTATAACTAAGCTGAGGAGGTCAAACTTATCATCCATAATCATTTCAAACTTAGTCAAGAAAGAATAAAGACTAGTATCAAAAATACTATGAGAGAAGTTCATGCAAAAATACTTTTTTTAGAATTTATTCGAAGAGAATTTAAATGAAACCACTACTGAGTTATCGAGTTAAGACA
Source organism: Nectonema munidae (assembly GCA_030549495.1). NCBI lineage: Eukaryota > Metazoa > Nematomorpha > Nectonematoida > Nectonematidae > Nectonema > Nectonema munidae. Next base: position 694,635 of record JAUIRK010000926.1, read on the forward strand.
CTCAGATACATCATACTTAGCGAGATGTTTATTTTTGATCAAAACAGTGACATCAATTTACAAACGGAAAATTGATGAGAGTTTAGAATTTTCAACTTTACAAAGATAAAAGCTTCTGCGCTTATAACGAAGCAATAAAATAGCGAAATTTTCACTGTTTTAATATGATATTGCTAGCCTATTTTTGTTGCAAGCTTGCTATGTGGGTCGTAAAACAAGAGATTGATTGGCGCGGTCTAGAATCACTGCTTTTAAAGGTTCACTGTAATTTCATCGCCGTAATTTCATCGTGGTAACTTCATCGTGGTAATTTCAATCGCATAGTAAATTGATCGTGATTCAATACATCGTCGGTATTTTCATCGTCAAGTATTTTCATCGTCAAGCATTATCATCGTCATACTAATTTTATGCTTGACGCTCTATGTTTTTTTGTAAATATCCCTTTATATTTTTTTTAAGTTTATTACGAACTTTTGTAAATGTTCTAATATCATAAAAAACTAATTCTTAAATATAAGGTTTTCATATTTTCAGGCTATAATGACAAAACAAAACAATATCTCTTTCTGACGTAAATATCCTTGAAATATGTTTAAATTCCTTAATATTTAAGGAAAGTTAAAAAAAGTATTTAATTTAATTAAAAAAAATAATATATATATTAATCTTTGTTTTTTTAGTTTCATAAAAATCCCCTTAACCTATTTTAACCTTTGACTTTTCAGTCATTATTTGGTATATTATATCTAAAAATAATCATTTGTTTTTTTTAATAAAAAACTTTATTTTTAAGAAAAAAATACCAATTTATATATGCAATAAATTATTCCTTATTTCAAAAAGATCATTGAGGTAACTAATTTATTACAAATTAGAAAAATAGAAACAATTAAAAAAAAAATTATGAGCAATACCTCTAAGGTATAATAATAATCATTTAGGTCACGATTTTCAAAATCATTGACAATGCGCCGTATTATGCCGTTAATCCATAAATCTCGCGATGTAATCACTATACCATGAAAATACTTAACGATGAAAATACCTACGATGTATTATTGCATCACGATGAATTTACTATGCGATGAAATTTCCACGATGAAGTTACCACGATGAAGTTACCGCGATGAAATTACCGGATATCGCTTTTAAATATAAATATTCTGCTTTACATGAGATATTGTTTGATTATCCTGATCCTTAGCAAGTTAGAAGATAAATATAAGATAATATAAGAAGTGGAATGCATACTACCCTACGGAGCATTGTAATTCAAATGTTAAAGTCCTTCAAAAAATGATGGAAGAGCGAGACAAAAAAATATTAACAAATAACATGACCTCATGAATATTAATGAACTAAATTTCATGATAAGTATCATGAAAGTTGGTGCAAAAACTTGAGTCTTGTACTTTGCCTTAAAGTTTTTTTGATTGCATTAAGACTTAAGTACTTTTTATCTATACATAATAATCTTTTACAATCGCATAATTAGCATGTCTTCTGAAAGCTTGTAGCGAATGATCCACGTTTAAAATATACGCAGAACAAAACGCCATTTTAAACACTCAAAATATTTTTCCTCATGCCATTCAATTTGATTTAAATCAAACGAAAAACAATGAGCATTTATTTTCTTCGTGCAAATGATATTTTATGTCGAAAATGTCTTCTTTACTCATAATTCTTATTTGATTTTCAATCATGAGAATACAGTATAGAATTTTTCATTGAGTCTTAGGAGGATATAGATGGAGGTGATTAAGGGTGCCAGATTTATCTGTTTTGCGGTTGCTTAACAAAGGAATTCCGGTAGATTTATAAGAATGCAGGTTTTACATTCACTAATCTTATATATCAAAAAATGAGTTTATAAAAAAGAGGCCCAAATGTGATTGTTTATTTCTTTTTTTTAGTATAAAAACTTTTCTTTTACTTTCCAGTATTTTTGTAAGAATTACAAATTTTTGTTCTATTTTTGTCCCGGTTTGATAGTGTCAAAATTTGGCAACCCTAGGAATGTTGCATGCTTATTTAGTTTAATTATAAATTAAAAAATTTATTTTTAAAGCCTAGAGTTTAGGTCTTTTCTCTCCAGGATTGTAATGATTTTTCAAAGATATTTAAAAATACATTGAATGTTTAATTGAAGGCTCCAAATTAAGAATGGGATGTGGATTGGGCAATACCACGGATTAAACTAAACGCTAAACTCGAAAGATAATGGATCAAGCTAAAAATGATAAAGCTGAAGAATATCCATCGAAACCAATATCTTTGGTGTAGATGAGATTAAGGTTTTAAATATGAAATCTTACCCAAACTGGAAAAGGGAGTTATGAAGGAAAGAGCAAAGATCAAGATCATGCGACTAGACATTGCGCACAAAGGATTTGTATTGGAGGAAAATTTGTGTGGATTGTGAAAGACTGTTTTGGAGACGATTTTTCAGACTCGCTTGTATTTATTGGAGTGTAGAGAATTCGGCGTGGTGAAAGTGCTTCTTAGCTGTTTGTGTGTGTGGTGCTTGTGTACTATGTCCTGTGAGTGCGCGTTTTCTTAAAATATCCTTTATTCCTTCCTCCTATTCAATAAAGCAGCCAATCATACACGCTCCTGACAGTAGTATACATCCTTACTCGTATACATATTTATTTATACACGTACAATATAATAAATAAAATACTCTACTACCACTATACTATAAATATTTCTCTATCTCTCTCTCTATCTCTATATATATCTAATGAGAGTACTGCTAAAGCTCACATATTGATTTGTGTTTGTGTGTAAACAAATAATTTTTTGGCTTTTATCTCCGTCTTTATTAATATTACTATCAGAAGCTCATCATCTCATTATCATCTACCATAATGATCATCTCCTTTACTTTTACTTCCTTTTATGATTCACAATTCACAATTCACAATAGAAATAATAATATACATTATATAACATCTTCCTACATTTAATAAAAATAATTATTTACTTTGCGTGAGAGAATTCTGCTATCATAATATAATAATAACAATGATCCAATGATAAAGAGGCCAATTTTTGGAAGTTGTTATTCCATCTACATGATTGGCTGAATTTTATGCGTTTCTCTTATTATGCACTAATTAAATCTTTTGCTTGAAAGTGTATTCTATTCAATTTAAAACGTAAAATTAAAGACGTATAGGATTTGCAAAGAAATTTCGAAAAAATTTCGCAATCAAACTTCATTCCTCTGTCTAAGTACCAATTCTCTATTTACAAAATCCGTGTATTGCGATTGTTTATTGGATAACTTTCTGCCAATGAAATACGTGATGCTACTTGAATGACATCAAATATGAAGCTTTTATGGAAATTAATTTTTAAGAAATATGGAAAATCGAACAAGCTTGATTATTGCAATTCACGTTTATTTACAATATCTAAAAAGTTCGAAAAAAACTTTAGGTTTTTCAAAACTTAGAGTTATTTTAAATTTGGGTAGATTTGAAAGCATATCAAATCGTTTACTGGAATATCATTCGTTTCAAGTATGAAAAACATATAAATCAAGATATTGTATAAATGTTTTTATTTTTACAATAACCAACATATCTATTTGAAAAATTGACCGTTATTCACAACAATACTCGCTCGCTCTCTGTTCCTGATGCAACTACTGCTTATGAACAAAGCTTGTTTTCCTTTTATGCTCCAAAATTATGGAATGCACTTCTGATATGCTTGAGATGTCAGAAAGAATTCATTGTTTTTGAAAAAAATTTAAAAACTAATTTTTTAATAATTATGATAATTATATTCATATATTGAAGTTATTTTAGCGTTACTATACCAACTTTATTGGCAGTAGTGAAGCTTTAAATAAATAAATCGTATTCTTCTTCTTCTTCTGAATGGTTTTTATTGATTTGATCGCGTTTTTAATTTCGTAACAGACAAAAGTGAAAGTTAATATAATAAACGATGAATTTTGAACACTCATCGTACAAAAATGATTTATATGCACAAAATTCGAGCATAAATGTCCACTCCAACATGAAGAGTATAGGAAAATATGGATTCAAGAGGTTTGAAGTAACTGAAATCTTTTTAAAACTATACAAAATCTTTTTTTAAAGACAAATTTAAAAAAAATGTAATTTATTTCAATATATTACCTATTTACAATGAAAAGGAAGTTTTTATTTTTCATTTTTTTCATAGTTAAAAACATTGAAATACAAATGTATTATTTTTAATTTGTTTAGAAAAATTACAAATTTCAAAAGGTTCTTTTGGTTATTTGAACTTATAATAAATTAATACAAAAATTAAAAAAAAATTTTTATTCTTTTTTTAAATACTTTAAAACGATGAAATATATCGCATTATTTCATATTAGTTTTAAAATATCAAGATTTCGATTTATTGCGATAAAAAGTCGCACATCTCTTCCAAGTAACTTTATGTTTATAGGAGAAATACTTTTATATTCAACATTCAACAACTTATATAGTACAAAATTTAAGCTTACACGTATATTTTCAACTTTGATGTCATTCTTATTCATTGGTAGAAGGTTATCCAATAAAATCAGGGCGCATACCATACACAAATGCAAGGCCTATATAATTTATAACTCAATGCATTTCTTTCGTATATTAGCGAGCGCATGTAGAATCAGTTCTCGACAAATTGCATCTTGAAGTTTTACAATATCAGTTAATAATTATATATTAAAATAGAAACTAGTAAAACTACGTATAGTTTTTATTCTGTATCAGTGATCTGACAATACCATGCGGGAGACAATATACCTAACGCCCTCACATGCCCATGTAGCGCCCCAGATGCAAGTAAAATTTTATCGCATCAAAAGTTTCTTTTAATTTGAATCCTAATTTCAATACTTCCATATCATTGCTAAGTATTGGTAAATACCTATAAGTTGATTTTAATATTATTAAAAATTAATGTAGGCATGTAGGAATTGAAGTCAGGTCATGAAGCTTAAATCAGTTAACGTTGGACCAGAATCCAGCAGTATGCAGTGGACACATAAGAACTAATTAGAACTAATAACTTAGAAGACAAAATCTGGACTAAAAATATACTACATAATATTTACAGGGGCGGATCTAGAAATTGGCATTAGAGGGGCGGATTTTACTAAACTAGAACTAAAATTTCAAGCATATAAATTTAATGATAGGGTTTTAAAACAAATCCTTATAGATATATGTTAATAACTCTGCATATGATTAATTGTTTAACCATAGCATTATGTATTAAATGAAAGTCAAAGACATTTTGCAAATGTTTTTTAAATTTTTTGTATCAGGTCTCATTTAATTTTAGAGAGGGGGGCGTATGTCGGCTCTGTCCCCCTCTAAATCCGCCTATAATATATATAGTCGCTCTTTTAATAGATCTATTTATTTCAGACTGAAGAAAGGAAATATTTTTGTATAAAAGAATTTATAAAGTGTTCACCTGGGTTAGGTCTAATTCTCATAAAATATTTTGTTTTTGGTACCATATACGCACTGACTGGAACTTAAAAATTACTATAATCAGAGATTACATAATAAACATCATTATAAGATAAGTTTCAGGAAAATATATATCCTTTTCAAAAATTGCCATTTTTGCATTTTGTAATCATAAGACCTATATCAAATAAAAATTTCTTTAAAGTTTGTAATTTGCTTGGTTAACTATGCTGTTCTTTAGTGGCATAAGAAATTTCAACATGTGCTTTATTTTTTAAAGGTAATCGTTTTTTATAGTTATTATAATTAATTGATCAATACATTAATTAATGTATCGAAGGTTCTATTAGATAATTTAGTAATAACATGAAATATTTAATTTATTTTGTTGATTGCATTAAAACGTCTTAGGCGATCCTTTTCTTTTTTTATCATAATACGACTCTTTTTTGAATAACACAACATCACTTTCATGTTATGAACAAAGTAATTGAATATTCTTACAAGCTATTTAAAAATTTGAAAAATAGTAATAAAAATTAAAAGCCAGTAAAATAAAAATTTTTTCGAAAACGTAACCTAACAATTTATATACATTTTTTTAAGGATAAAAAAAATTTTTTCTTTCAAAAAATTCTCCATTTTAATAAAATTTTGTTATAAGTGGAGTTTTAAGAAAATTTCTTATAGTTTGAGAAAAATTGACAAATTCTTTTTGCAGAATCTCTATGAGCTATAATTGGAAATTACTGAATTAGCGATTTTTACAACGAAGATTTGTGTAGAATTATTAGGTCCCTTAAAAAAATGCAATATTTCATTCAAGAAAAATACTTACAACATTCGAGAGTGTTCAAAGGTGTGTCTTTATTTAGAAAGTGAAAAGTATGGCTTCAACGTTTCAATCTTTTATACTGATATGGATCAAGAAAAACAAAAAAGAGTTTCCAATTTCAAAGCCCGGCAAACTAATCCAGATTTTCAAAGGAGGAGCAAATAAAAGCAGAAGCACGAATCCTAATTACGACAACAACAAAATGTGATTCGTAAAATGCCAAGATGATAGTGAAAAACGTGACATAAATTAGGCCTTACTAATTACACTAAGTGGTTGGTTCTTTTGTGCAGGCAGAAGCAACGGCGTGCGGTCTCAATTGCATCACGCAAGTGACAGCTAGGTGAGGTGATGCAGGATTTGTGATGATCATATAGCGTTTAAACGCTGAGAGCATTTTGCAATGCTTACCTGCCTCGATTGAAGACAGACACAGCACACAAAATAAATAACATCTTTTGTCATTGTTGTTCTGAGGGTAGGTGGATTACTTTGATGATGGGATTACGTGATTCTGCTATCTATTAACAAGCTTAAAAGTGACTCTGTGGTCGCCATCACCCCCTCATCCTTTCCTTCATTACGTGGAAAAGACGTAATAACGCTTGCAAACACCACTCAAATTTTCTTGACCCCTCGTCCCCATTTTTACTTTTAATTCTCACGCAAGTGGAACTGGCTCACTTCATTGTGCTATTCTTGGCTTTCTCCTCATCTCGCCTTCCTCCAATTTCAACATCGTACTCATTAATAATAACAAAATATACGTGAATGTTCTTTCGCCTGTAGGTAGGGAAAATTAAGGTTGTTTCAATGGAGCCATTATAAAAAGCGCATATTCAAATACGTGGCTTTCAACACAGACACCCTATTATTTATGATAAGAGGTATATTATTATATGCATAACAGACCCACTTAAAAATTACGCAAAAGCTGTATATACAAATTAACATTGTAATTATGATAATGGGATTTAAGTATATATATATATATATATATATTTAATGCATAATAATATATACTTTGTATGTTATAATTTATTATCAAAACTACAACTACTATTATTATTATTATTATTTGCTCTAGTAGAAAAATACTTCACTGATTATTATGTATACAAACATCGTATATAAATAACTAAATGTGTGTTTGTATATATAATTATTATATTTTAATCATAATATAAATGAAAGCTTGTGTTTCTGCTACCTCCAAATATATATGTTTAATCTGGGACACCAAGCAACATATTTTTAATTTTAAAGACTAAACGTTTGTTTACAAAAAAAAAAGATACAATATGAAAAAATTGAAAGTGCATTATGGAAATAACTATTTAATATAACTATATATTTCCTAGCACTAACAATAACCATAAGCTCAGTCTTCTTTTTTACTATTTCTCGGAAGATGGCCTAGTGGTAGGAGTGTGAGGTCTCAATACAGGTGGTCTGGGTTCGATTCCTGGTTGTGAATATCCTTATTATCTGTCCAGTAAAAAAAAATAACTGAAATTAAAAAAGATCTAATTAATCCCTTTACAAGTGTAATCTTTCTCAAGCCTCGAGAGATTTGACACGAGAGAAAACCCTTCATAATTTTTTGTCTCATCTTTAAAAATGTTTGTGAGATGAAGAGTTGAGACAAGGCCTCGATAAAATGTTGAGATGATTGGCATAGAGCAGAGTTTAGCAACATGTGTTTGTACTAGAAAACCTATTTGTAGGTACTGTTCTAAAAATCACAATGGTAGTTCTTGTGATATGGCTTCTTATCAATTAACGTGCGCAACTTGTGAGTTTTTTTGTCGTGAAAAAACTGATCATTCAGCATTTGATTTCGCTTGTCCATCAGTGCAAAAAGAAGTTGAAAGGGTCAAGTTTAATACAAACTATTATGAATTATGAATCAAACAATCATTCATATTTTCAAAATGATTTTTTGTTTAATTTTGCTGAATTGAATACATATTTCTCTAGTAGTAGTAACACTTCTCTTCTTACTCTTTCTGATATATAAAATATAATACTTGATGTTGAAAATCTTACAGCGGTTTGCATAAACCTTTAGATTTCACACTTCATTTCTTTTGAATACATATATTTTCATCAAAATTCAGTATAAAATTACCTTATATCTCTGTTCATTCTTATTAATATTTTCATTTTATTTAAATAAACTTACTTACTTGGCAAACACATTGGGTTGCGTGAAAAAGTTTAAAGTATAAAATTCCAATAAAGTCATTTTTAAAGTAAATAAAATGCCGATATAAAAGTATTAGAACGTGAAATTCTCTAAGACATTTTATTACGAAAACTGTTTCCCGTCTGAAAAAGTTTCGAAAACCTCATATAGACTAATTTGGAAAAAAATAGCAGCTTCCTTCTTGTTTCACAATTTCAATAAGATAAAACTGATTCCATTTCCTATGCTTTACTGAGTTCCTTTTTTTGGCACGCTGATGCACACGTTTTACAAATGTGAATCAAATGATTCGTGCTTTTATTGACCACAAACTGGCAAGCAACAGTGCTATTTTTCTTTTTATATTTTAATATATCAAAGCACGTTCCCCCTTTTCAAGATAGTTCCTTTACCAACTGGAATGGAAGATGCACGACGTCTCGTTGGCAAAGTGAATAACAATTGGTCGATACCACATCAAAAACTGAACACTTAAAAAAGATTTATTACACTTAGATAAATTAAATATACAAATATGTTTTTATGTTGTTTTATTGGATAAGCTTCTGACAATAGCGGGTATCGACACTTTCTATCTCTATTTCTGGCTTTAGGTAAATTTTTTGTGCATAGTACTTGAATTCGCGGATGCGGAAGCCCGGATAGCTGGCGTTTTACTAATTTGATATAAACGTACATCAAATAATTTAATATAAAACTACCTAACCCATTCGATCCCTGAAAAAAGCTACCTAAAGAAATATCTGCGTCCTTTAAGTATGAATCTGGAATCAATTTGGTAATGGCATCCCAAAGGAAATAGAATAATTCTGGCTTTTCATTAATAACTTAATCAATAATTTAAAAGAGGTAGTTTGAAAATATTGCTCAAAATTAGATTAGTTTTCTCGTTTAACCGGTTAACGGCCAGAATCGACTATAGTCGACTTTACAAAACTAAAATCGTCTGCGTTTATCAATGCTCTTTAATACAAATCTTCTGCTTTATATTAGGTATCGTCTGATTATTATGATCGTTAACGGGTTAACCATTTTGTGAGCAGAAAAATCAGACGATATTTATTAAAAAGCAGAAGATTCATATACAACCCAGACGAAGGTAAAGTTGTTTGGGGTCGTTCACAATTGACGTCAACTAAAACTGGGGGGGGGGGGTATCCAAAGTTGACATAAGTCAATTTTATTAAGTGATGATATATCTAAAAGTTGACATGAGGGGGGGGGGGGGAGGGGGTTTAAATTTATCAAAAAAAAGGTTGACGTCAATTGTGAACGACCCCTTTATGTATCATATATGATACACTGGTCACGAAATTTTATTGTCATATTAGTTATTTCTGTGAGGAATTAAGAAGTTTGTTACATTTTGTAACATTTGAAAACTTTAATATTTTCAAGTCAAGAAATTTTTTTCAATAGTTATTTTGGAATGAATATTTTGACTATCTATTGAGTTTAAAAGCAAGAATACTCTATTTGCTTAATTGAGCAGAGATATTTTTTATAATGTTCGATTGTTAAATTTTATAAGTAACACTGTACATAATCAATTAAATCTTTTTTTTAAGAAAATTTGTTGATTATTATAATAAAAATATAATATCGAAACAAAATGTTTCAGTTGTTAAAAATGTACTTGATCTATTTATGATGCTGTCAGAATTTTATTTGTAGACAGAAATATTCAAAAAAAAAAAGCAATGATTTTCTTTTTTCGTATACTTTGATTTATGTTAGTTTGATCCTCGGACATTTCGCCCCATTATTTTCATAAGACAGTTCGCCCCATTATTTTCATAAGAAATTTTGTTTCATGGACAATTCGACCCGTTATTTTCATAAGACATTTTGTCTCATTGACAATTCTAAAAAATTAAGAGATAAATTGATTAATTTGAAATAATTTAAGAGAGATAAAATAAACAAGAATATAATTTTTTTTAATCATTTTACACATATAATAAGCAAAGATGGATGAAACAAATAGCCTATGAGCACTTTGTCCAGGGGGCAAATTGTCTAAGGGGTGAAATGTCTGTCGACCATTCTTTATGCCTCCTATTATTTTGAAATTATTCCGAGAACAGACGGTTCCATTTTAAAATAGTGAAAATTGCTTTATTAGTTTATTTGTTTCCTTTCTCTCTTATGTTAATTATGTAACAAATTTTTCAATTTTGAGTAAGTTAAGGTGCAGCAATTTTGAGTAAGCGGTAAGGTACCGCTTATGTCAAACTGAACAAATTCGTATCGATGAGGAATCGAATCCAGAGGCTTCCGTGCTGAGTCTATCATCTCAACCAACCTGCCATGCCACCCATAGAGTTTGCTGTAGGGGATACGTCAAATTAGTTTTCAAAAAATTTAAGTTATGCTCTAAAAAATTTTAGTTTTTGTTGAAGCTCTATAACTTTTCTGATAGACTTTTTTTCCTTAAAAGTTATCATAAAAGGCAAATCATTACAAAATGTTAATTTATTTTACTTTTTGTAGCTTGTATCAATTTAGCTTTTAAACTATTTTTGAATGATGCTTAGTAAAATGAAATAATGCCATCTTAATTTTTTTTTTAATTTTTGTTTGCACAATTAGAACTTCATTTTATACCCTTACCCCTGAATCAATCACATTTTTTCATATAAACATTGCAGGGTGTCTAGTAGACTCTTTGCCTATAGAATACATTGACTCATATAAAACTATCCAACCTTCAGTTATTTGTTTTCTCTATGAATCAAATATCCTTTCATCAATTCCTGTAATGTGCCTAGTAGACTACTTCATTTTTCAAATGAAAAGCCTATTCCACCACCTAACAATTTTGGATTTTTTTAAACTATAGTGTATATTCGATGGTTGTAGGTAAAAATGCCCCAGGAAAAATGCCCCCAGAAAAAATGGCCCCAATTAAAAATTAGAAAAAAATGCCCCCTAATTTTTGATTTTCAGGATTTTTTTTAATTATATAAATATTTTTATTTAGTACCGTTTTGAAAGGCTAAATTTCTAAAATTTCTTAATCTATAGGGTTTTTTTCTTTATAGTTCTTGAAAACAATAGCAAAGGTGAAGATTTGTGGGAATGTGTTCTTAAAATCAGTTAAAACACAAATTATATTTAGAAAGTGTTCTGATACACACAAAGTCCAAAAATATTTTTGTATTTAAAAAATTGTCGTATGTTGAGATTTTTGGTTTACTTTAATTAAATTTTAAATGTTTTAGATGAAAAGTTGTCTTTTTGTTTTTTTACAAAAAATCTTTATTTAACATATCTTTTTAAAAAAAATTTTTTTTTAATTTTAATTAATAATTTTTTGTGTTGGGGCATTTTTTCCTAATTTTAAATTTGGGCATTTTTTCCTACTTTTTAATTGGGGGCATTTTTTCTGCGCACCATATTCGATATGCAAATTTAATTAAAATATTTTCGCTGGAAGTATAGTATTTATTCACCAATTTTGTAAAAAAAATATAAAGTAGTCTTATAAATTTAGGACTTTAGGTATGCGCTGAATACACTCTATTTTAAAGGATTGCTTGAATATTTGGTCTCCCGTGGTATTTCCAGACCACTAATTTTGAAAATTGCAACAAAAAAATTTCGCCCCCGCCCCTAATAAAAGATGTGCGCCCCTGGTTGAAATCTTTTATTCAAGGTTTGGGCTGAAGTTGCACTTAATGATAATGAATGGGAACAAGTTTATTTAATTATTTCAATATTTAAGATTCCTTATGTCAGACAACTTTGTATTTCAAACGTCAATATATTACTCCGCGTGAAGCATTTTTAAAGTGGAGGAAGGCTATTTTTTTTATTTAGAATCAATGGGTGATAAAAGTAAAGTCTTTGTTTCAAATTTTGAATAAAAGAGAAGAAGAAGTATTTGAAGACAGCATTCTGCTGCAATTTGGATTGACCCCCCTTTTTTTGAGTGAAAATCAAAAGAAAGAGCAAAAAACACTCAAGAGATTAATACAAAAAAGAATAGCTCAGAATCTTCTTTGCTAAAAGAGAATAGTACTATTTCATTTGTAGAGACGAATAATTTTCAAAATGTTGAAGAAATTTCAAATTTAGAAAAAATTTTTTAATAGTCTTAAAGAAACTGCAGCTTTTAGACATATATAAAATGATCTTGAGGATGCTTTTTTTGAAATAGAGGAACTTGGACGTTTTGAAGACGTCAAAAATGTTTGGGATATAATGGGATGTTATTCAAAAGTATCAAGACCTCTTCGAATAATTTTGAGTGCAATGCCTACTACACCAGTAGCAGTTGAAAGACTTAGTAATAATCCAGGAAAAATTGAAATCAGAATTAAAGAATGGTATAATTTTTCTTCTTCTGAATAAATTTTATAATATTTTTGAACTTTATTTATATAGTATAAAAATTTTTAAATAAAATTTAAATGCTTAAATTTTTGACAGCAATTTCTTTAGGCATGCTTTTCAACAAAAATTACAAGTTTCTTTTTATGCGTTTCAAATTTGGATTGTTTTCTTTATTGGGGGAGCTTAGCAAAGCTTCGGAGGCATTAAAATAAGAAAACTATGTATTTAAGTTCAACGTTTTTTATGTGCTAATATCTTTGACATAAAATATATATAAGTTGGTTGGTTGGTGGTTGAGATTTCAAGCACTTTCAGACTTTAAGCGAAGGGTCTCCAAACTTTTTAACCCATATAGACCCCTTAATTGTTTATTATTTGTCTTCCTGCCGACACCCAGACAAGTTTAATAAAAACATTAAATCATTTTTGGAATTTCCGATGATGATCCATAATATATTGAATGATATATAGATATTTACCTATTGAGATGTTTAATTATGTCATAATGGGTAAAAAGACAATTAAGTTTGAGAATTTAACATGAATATATACTTCTTATGCGTTATTAATAAAGAATAAATTGAAATATGCTAACACCTTTTATTAAAAAGTTGACAAAAAATAGCTAACATGAAGAATTAATGGAAAGGATGTGCTCAATGAGCATCCAGACTTTTGATGCTGGTTCAAAAATTGGTAGGCTTTAGTCTCAAATCACCACGGTTTTTCAAGCTGAGACTATTCCTTTGTTTTGTCAAAATTGCGTTCGCGTGGCTAAAGCTAACTTAAACCATAAAGGAATTTGAGAATGCACGTAAGAAAGTTTCGGAAGCTTCTCTGAACTCGGTGTACTTAGTAACAGTATTAACGTTGCTCTAATTTTCACTGAGGTTTTCAGCATTGAACACCTCTTTAACTTCAAAATCTTCGCACGTTTCCACAAGTTCATCTTATAAGTCTGATATTCATGCCCAGCCTGATCTATTTTTATATCAAAAGGAGTAACAAGCCTTGCAGAAATATGCATATTCTCCAAGTCCTTAAAACGTGTTTCAGATGTTTTTTTGCCAGTTTTATAAATTATCACATAGTGATGGACTCATATTCTTTAAAAACTCTCAAGATACCCCTTACCCCAGTGTGCAAAAGCAATTGTTTGAAACTTACATGATTTAATATTAAGCATTTAAACTTTTCAAAAAATCGAAAAATGAGAGGCCGAGCTTTAATATCCTTCTCTATTAACGAATCCTATATATTTTTTTAATTTATTTAACAAATAATAAGTTTTTTATGATTTGATTCAAGACTATTTATCTTTTAGAAAATTATTTATATTTTTCAATAATTTTTATTCCGACGGCTATTATTCTAAGTCAGGTGTTCCTCAAGGATCAATCTTTGGTCCGCTATTGTTTTAATTTACACAAATGACATACACAAGTGTTTAGACAATGATAGCAAACTTATCATGTATACAGATGATTTAATTCTAATGTTTAATACTAAAAAATTCTGATCCTCATGTCATTCAAGCTTCACTAAAAAACATTACTAATTGGCGTGATTTTAATAAAATAAAAATTAATCATGAGAAAAGTAACTTTATAATATTTTCTAAAAGACGAGTATAAGCTCTACGCCATCTTTTTATTTGAATAATGTTAGCATCAAAAGAGTTAGCAGAATAAAATATCTTGGAGTAACACTAGAAGAAAATTTTTCCTTTCCCACTCATATTAATAATATTTGCATAAAAATCTCTAGAATTTTAGGTTGCCTGAAAAAATTGCAAACTTACTTACCTACTAATGCACGAAAGACCCTTTATTATTCCCATGTATTTTCACACTTAAGTTATGCAAAGCTGTTATGGGGCTCCAACAATCAAACACATCTGGCAAAACTATCAAAGTTAATGAAAAAATTTGACAAATTCATAAACGAAAAAAGTGATCAGGAAATCAAAATTTTAAATATATATCAAGTTAACAACAATATGTAAAACAAGGAGAATATCACAGCCTTTTTGTTCTAAATAGTTCAGTTCATGATCATCTAACCAGACAACATAGTAAATTGTACATTCCGAGATTTAATGAAAATTCTAATTTCAGAAACATTTACTTTCGGACATTGAATCTTGTTGCTAATAAATTGTTCAACAAACTCATTAGCAAAAAAAGTTTTCGAAAAATCCGTGGTAAAACTACTACTAATATAACTTCAATACACTTTTCTTCTCTTTTAAATATATCCAAATATAAAATTTTATATGATAACGATACATTAAATTTATTTTTAGGCTGTATATACATATTATGTATATATAAATATATATTACTTTGTAAGATATAAAATAATCTCAATATGTAAAAAATATTTTCATTATTGCTGTCTTTTTTTTCCTCTATGTTTTTTTTCTTTTTTTTCAAATATGTGTATCTTTTTTCAAATATGTGTAAAATCTTTGGAGAACAGTCATCTCGATGGATAGTTTTATCCCTTTGTCTTCTCTCCTCTAAAGTGATCTTCAGTGAATTGAATATATATAACCTTCAAAATCTCCATTGGAAAATTTTTTTCGTCATTCTGGTGATGAAAATTTGCAGTTTACTAAAGATTTATAATTTAAATGAATGTGTGTATAAATTTATGAAGTCATTTATTCATCATGTAATTGTGCTCTTGTGTAGATGAATAAATTATTATTATTATTATTAAATAATGGCAAAAACAGAATTTAAAATGAAGTAGATACCATGCAATATATTTATAAAAATTTTACTGATGTGAAATAAAATTTTCGGTGGAAGCGAGGGGAGGCGGGGATATTCATAGTAAATTTGCAAATCGTTACATATCCTTAGCTTTGATTTTTGGGCTTCCCATTTCAACTAGACTTGAATGGTAGGGAGGGAGAATGGGAGGGGCAAATGTAGTCAGTTGTGTCTCAACTAAATACAATCTTGTATTCATTTATCATTATAATTGGCATCATCATCATAATCATTACGATGATGATAATCATTATCGTATTCTTCAAGTATAGTTTGATCTTTTTATTCCCCTCATCAACAGGTCTATCAACGAGACGAGTAATTTATAGGTTTTGAAATATGGGTTTCGATCTCAAAATGCGAAAGGCAGAAAGAAGACAGGAAACTCAATCATTGCGTGCTCTAATCATCCATTGGTCAAGCAACGCGTATAAATACAGCATTTTCATTTTTTTTCTTATTTATTACTTAAATCCATTGTCTAATTTAACAAGTAAAGCAATTAAACTTACATTATTTACACACTCACACACATACAAACTAACTAACAAAACTTACAAGATGGATGGTTTTCTAAAGTGAACACATACACACAAACATATACAATAACAATACTCTAAAAATTATAAACGATTTTCTCATCAAATATATGAAAAAATTTATTATTATTATAACTATTATTTCGAAATTTATTATTATTAGTTTGTATGAGAGTGGAGTGTGTGTGTGTGTGTGTGTGTGTGTGTGTGTGTGTGTGTGTGTGTGTGTGTGTGTGTGTGTGTGTGTGTGTGTGTGTGTGTGTGTGTGTGTGTGTGTGTGTGTGTGTGTGTGTGTGTGTGTGTGTGTGTGTGTGTGTGTGTGTGTGTGTGTGTGTGTGTGTGTGTGTGTGTGTGTGTGTGTGTGTGTGTGTGTGTGTGTGTGTGTGTGTGTGTGTGTGTGTGTGTGTGTGTGTGTGTGTGTGTGTGTGTGTGTGTGTGTGTGTGTGTGTGTGTGTGTGTGTGTGTGTGTGTGTGTGTGTGTGTGTGTGTGTGTGTGTGTGTGTGTGTGTGTGTGTGTGTGTGTGTGTGTGTGTGTGTGTGTGTGTGTGTGTGTGTGTGTGTGTGTGTGTGTGTGTGTGTGTGTGTGTGTGTGTGTGTGTGTGTGTGTGTGTGTGTGTGTGTGTGTGTGTGTGTGTGTGTGTGTGTGTGTGTGTGTGTGTGTGTGTGTGTGTGTGTGTGTGTGTGTGTGTGTGTGTGTGTGTGTGTGTGTGTGTGTGTGTGTGTGTGTGTGTGTGTGTGTGTGTGTGTGTGTGTGTGTGTGTGTGTGTGTGTGTGTGTGTGTGTGTGTGTGTGTGTGTGTGTGTGTGTGTGTGTGTGTGTGTGTGTGTGTGTGTGTGTGTGTGTGTGTGTGTGTGTGTGTGTGTGTGTGTGTGTGTGTGTGTGTGTGTGTGTGTGTGTGTGTGTGTGTGTGTGTGTGTGTGTGTGTGTGTGTGTGTGTGTGTGTGTGTGTGTGTGTGTGTGTGTGTGTGTGTGTGTGTGTGTGTGTGTGTGTGTGTGTGTGTGTGTGTGTGTGTGTGTGTGTGTGTGTGTGTGTGTGTGTGTGTGTGTGTGTGTGTGTGTGTGTGTGTGTGTGTGTGTGTGTGTGTGTGTGTGTGTGTGTGTGTGTGTGTGTGTGTGTGTGTGTGTGTGTGTGTGTGTGTGTGTGTGTGTGTGTGTGTGTGTGTGTGTGTGTGTGTGTGTGTGTGTGTGTGTGTGTGTGTGTGTGTGTGTGTGTGTGTGTGTGTGTGTGTGTGTGTGTGTGTGTGTGTGTGTGTGTGTGTGTGTGTGTGTGTGTGTGTGTGTGTGTGTGTGTGTGTGTGTGTGTGTGTGTGTGTGTGTGTGTGTGTGTGTGTGTGTGTGTGTGTGTGTGTGTGTGTGTGTGTGTGTGTGTGTGTGTGTGTGTGTGTGTGTGTGTGTGTGTGTGTGTGTGTGTGTGTGTGTGTGTGTGTGTGTGTGTGTGTGTGTGTGTGTGTGTGTGTGTGTGTGTGTGTGTGTGTGTGTGTGTGTGTGTGTGTGTGTGTGTGTGTGTGTGTGTGTGTGTGTGTGTGTGTGTGTGTGTGTGTGTGTGTGTGTGTGTGTGTGTGTGTGTGTGTGTGTGTGTGTGTGTGTGTGTGTGTGTGTGTGTGTGTGTGTGTGTGTGTGTGTGTGTGTGTGTGTGTGTGTGTGTGTGTGTGTGTGTGTGTGTGTGTGTGTGTGTGTGTGTGTGTGTGTGTGTGTGTGTGTGTGTGTGTGTGTGTGTGTGTGTGTGTGTGTGTGTGTGTGTGTGTGTGTGTGTGTGTGTGTGTGTGTGTGTGTGTGTGTGTGTGTGTGTGTGTGTGTGTGTGTGTGTGTGTGTGTGTGTGTGTGTGTGTGTGTGTGTGTGTGTGTGTGTGTGTGTGTGTGTGTGTGTGTGTGTGTGTGTGTGTGTGTGTGTGTGTGTGTGTGTGTGTGTGTGTGTGTGTGTGTGTGTGTGTGTGTGTGTGTGTGTGTGTGTGTGTGTGTGTGTGTGTGTGTGTGTGTGTGTGTGTGTGTGTGTGTGTGTGTGTGTGTGTGTGTGTGTGTGTGTGTGTGTGTGTGTGTGTGTGTGTGTGTGTGTGTGTGTGTGTGTGTGTGTGTGTGTGTGTGTGTGTGTGTGTGTGTGTGTGTGTGTGTGTGTGTGTGTGTGTGTGTGTGTGTGTGTGTGTGTGTGTGTGTGTGTTATTATTATTATTATTATTATTATTATTATTATTATTATTATTATTATTATTATTATTATTAGTATGTGTGTGTGTGTGTGTGTGTGTGTGTGTGTGTGTGTGTGTGTGTGTGTGTGTGTGTGTGTGTGTGTGTGTGTGTGTGTGTGTGTGTGTGTGTGTGTGTGTGTGTGTGTGTGTGTGTGTGTGTGTGTGTGTGTGTGTGTGTGTGTGTGTGTGTGTGTGTGTGTGTGTGTGTGTGTGTGTGTGTGTGTGTGTGTGTGTGTGTGTGTGTGTGTGTGTGTGTGTGTGTGTGTGTGTGTGTGTGTGTGTGTGTGTGTGTGTGTGTGTGTGTGTGTGTGTGTGTGTGTGTGTGTGTGTGTGTGTGTGTGTGTGTGTGTGTGTGTGTGTGTGTGTGTGTGTGTGTGTGTGTGTGTGTGTGTGTGTGTGTGTGTGTGTGTGTGTGTGTGTGTGTGTGTGTGTGTGTGTGTGTGTGTGTGTGTGTGTGTGTGTGTGTGTGTGTGTGTGTGTGTGTGTGTGTGTGTGTGTGTGTGTGTGTGTGTGTGTGTGTGTGTGTGTGTGTGTGTGTGTGTGTGTGTGTGTGTGTGTGTGTGTGTGTGTGTGTGTGTGTGTGTGTGTGTGTGTGTGTGTGTGTGTGTGTGTGTGTGTGTGTGTGTGTGTGTGTGTGTGTGTGTGTGTGTGTGTGTGTGTGTGTGTGTGTGTGTGTGTGTGTGTGTGTGTGTGTGTGTGTGTGTGTGTGTGTGTGTGTGTGTGTGTGTGTGTGTGTGTGTGTGTGTGTGTGTGTGTGTGTGTGTGTGTGTGTGTGTGTGTGTGTGTGTGTGTGTGTGTGTGTGTGTGTGTGTGTGTGTGTGTGTGTGTGTGTGTGTGTGTGTGTGTGTGTGTGTGTGTGTGTGTGTGTGTGTGTGTGTGTGTGTGTGTGTGTGTGTGTGTGTGTGTGTGTGTGTGTGTGTGTGTGTGTGTGTGTGTGTGTGTGTGTGTGTGTGTGTGTGTGTGTGTGTGTGTGTGTGTGTGTGTGTGTGTGTGTGTGTGTGTGTGTGTGTGTGTGTGTGTGTGTGTGTGTGTGTGTGTGTGTGTGTGTGTGTGTGTGTGTGTGTGTGTGTGTGTGTGTGTGTGTGTGTGTGTGTGTGTGTGTGTGTGTGTGTGTGTGTGTGTGTGTGTGTGTGTGTGTGTGTGTGTGTGTGTGTGTGTGTGTGTGTGTGTGTGTGTGTGTGTGTGTGTGTGTGTGTGTGTGTGTGTGTGTGTGTGTGTGTGTGTGTGTGTGTGTGTGTGTGTGTGTGTGTGTGTGTGTGTGTGTGTGTGTGTGTGTGTGTGTGTGTGTGTGTGTGTGTGTGTGTGTGTGTGTGTGTGTGTGTGTGTGTGTGTGTGTGTGTGTGTGTGTGTGTGTGTGTGTGTGTGTGTGTGTGTGTGTGTGTGTGTGTGTGTGTGTGTGTGTGTGTGTGTGTGTGTGTGTGTGTGTGTGTGTGTGTGTGTGTGTGTGTGTGTGTGTGTGTGTGTGTGTGTGTGTGTGTGTGTGTGTGTGTGTGTGTGTGTGTGTGTGAATAATACAACTTAGAAGTCTATAAAATCATAACACGAACGATTCCACGTTTTGAAGCATTCTTAATATCTAGTAGTTAATTTGGTTACAAATAAAGTTAGAATCAGGTCCCAAATATAATCATTCGGAACAATAAAGTATTCTAAAAATAAAATTAATTTTTCATTTTTCTAACACTCTAATGATTTATGGATCATTGAAGATGTATTGATTGTTTATCGGCAATCGATCAATTAAGTAATATTGGTTATTTAGGCCAGTGATTTCCACGTGGCGTTTTGAAAATGTTAGAGGATGCTGTAAATATTTTTGAATAATCTTTATTGAGTGTAATTGCTAAAAAAAAATTTGTTGTTTGAAAAGCAGCCACATTTGGGATAATTTATATGATAGTTTTTATAATCTTGAAAATGTTTCCTATAATACATAATAAAATCTCTTTCTATGAATTAAATTCTCTTAGAAAAAATGAACAATTTTGAAAAGATGCTATAAAAAATAGGTAACTATATCAATAATTCTTGGTAGTTTTGGCATGGATCATGAAAATGATATTCCCGTGATTTGAATCAATTTCTTTTCTAAATTAAATTTTATACGCGCTTTATCAAAGTAAAACTCTCAAAGTTTATATCAAATTTATTTTCATGCATTTTATGCGTATTTTGTGAAAATGTGAATTCTAGTCTATCTTCTTTACTTTTTTAATAGAAGAAAGATTTCCAAGTATGGATAAAGAATCTATATGTTTTCAAGATTAATGAATGGTAGATCTCAAGCTATAAATTCCAAAGTTCCTTCCGATATTCGAAATAATATAAACGCTCACATGTGTGTCAAATTTGCGACTACAATTAAATACGTATTTTCCAATAAAAAATCAAATGGAAAATTGCATCGAATATTAGTTTAGACTTCTTTTATAATGTTTTGATGTATTTTATGGCCTTCTATAAATATTTATCTAATATTTGAATGATGATTTATAATCAATATAATATTTGAGGTTCTCAACCGCGGACCTGAGGTCCACACACAGCCATCAACCTCTTATTTTACGGCACACAGAGCAAGGTGGCAGAAAAATATAGGTTAACAATTACATCACATTAAAACAGCGACAATTTCGCAAATTTATTGATTTGTCTTTTGTACTGTAGATTCAATTTTACTTTAGTTTTATATCTATTATCTGTTGTTAAATTTAGACTACACACCATGTGACTATGTCGGTTTAAACAGGGCAGATTTCGCCAGGGTGCAATCATTCATCCACTATTTTTGAGTATATGAATGTAAAGGAATTTTCTGAATGAAGAATTTTACTTCAGTTCTGAAGGGTCATATTAGTAAATATTCCTTGTTTATGGACTAAAGACAAAATTCATCCGTATATACTGTTCTATATCTCCTTTTCACATTTTAGTATGCATACAAGCCTATGCACCAAACGGTTGTAACTTATCCTCTAAGTTAAAATGTAATATTATTGAAATCAAAGTAAATTTTATGATTGAATATTTGTATTAAGTTTAGGCAATTTGAATAATATTTCAGAGTTAATGAAAAAAACGCTTTTTTATAATTTTTTTTAATTGACCTTTTGTTAAAAAAGGTTGAGGAGAACCACTGATCTATATAACTGTGTAACTTTTTAAAGATTCTATTTTTGTCTAAGTTGTACATTGAATGAGATATGAGCATGCGCAAGCAAATACAGCTTACTCCTCAAAATTATTATCACCATATGGAGTCTAAGCAGTGCACGATTTAGAGAGTGGAGGGAGGTATCAAGGTATAGTTCAATCAAGTTTGGCTTGGTTTTGTAAAAGAAGATTTGCACTTCAGGATCCCTAAGATGAAAAGAATAAATGCACATTATCCTAAAGGAGTAAAACTCTTGTTAAGCACTCCTTATATTAAATATTCAGAAGAATTCAATTAAGAAAAATCGCGTGTGTGTAAATATTCATGGAGACGCGCCCTCAGTCCAGGTTTGATATATTTAGCCTTATTCGATTGTATTCATGCTGCAAATTCATTTTATAAAAAGGTATATCATGTGATGTATTCACCCTGTCTAAAGAAGCTACCAATAAATGTTTTGCTTGATAAGAGAAATGAATAGATAGTATTTGAATTATCCATGTGAACTTTGTAAATGCTGCTTCTAAATTGGCAAATTCACATGATATTTCATTTAATGTGCCACGATTAAATATAGTATATAAATGATACAAAAAATAACAAATCAGTCTTTTCATCCAAATTTTTCTTATACACAAACTTATTTCTCTAATGCAAGCAATCGATTTTTAATACGATCACATTGTCTTGTATAGTAAACATCATGATGCTAAATTGATTAATGACCATTAAACTAATAGAATAAAAATAGATGCAATAAATATTAAAAAATAACAGCCATTTAAATAGAATTTATTGAGTTCAGCAATAAATACTAATGTGAGTAATGTGGTATGCTTTAATAATCGATTCTGCCTTGTTCAATTTTTTTATATAAATATCCTTGGTTTAGAAGTCTATCTGGGAATCACCAATAATTTGACTCTTGGTAATTTCACATTGCGATTTATTCAAAGGAAAGATTAACATTTATTATAATAATGTATAGTACATAAAAATAAAATTATTTATGTTAGTCAGTTAAAATAGTTTTATAAGTAGTTAGTTTGTCATTTAGTTAATTTCGTTGATTTAATTATAAAAAATGGATTTAAATGAGTTATTTTCTAAAGTTTAGCGTAAAAATAATGGTGAATATGTCAAAAATCATCTGGCCGTTTGTACTGCAAGGACTCAGCATCAAACCACCTTTCTGCATAGCTTAGTTGAGCCTTCCTAGCCTTGTTGCAGCTGTGTACCATTTCTGCGTTTTTGGGCAAAACTTGTTACAAAGAATTAGAAGTGTTAATAATTTGATATTTTTAAATCATTTTTCAATAATTGTGTTAAAATCTGAGGATGACCACAGTGGTAGAAAATTTACCATATAGTTTCTACTTTTTTCATGAATAAAAGTTTTACTGTGTATTGATATTTTTATATTATGAAATCAAATATAACTTTATAATATTTTATTGTACATTAAAAATTTAGAAATTAAACACGATTAGTATGATGGTTGATGTTGTCTTCTGGCAACAAGTGTCTACATGAGGAAACTTTGGAAATAGCACAATAAAAGTCCCGTGTGTTTGGAAGTTTAATATCTATTTTGATTTAATTCCCACCAGTATTGAAAATGCTCATAAATCCACATTGAGTTGAATAATAATAGTTCTTGAAAGATCGTCACTATTTATATATATATATATATAAATAAAATACATTTTTCATCAAAAACGAAAAAAACAACAAAAATACTTCTCAAAATAAAGATAATTAGCAGAATCATTTTGTTTGAATTCAATCAGCTCGTCTTGAATTTTAGTTTTCGAATTCTGTTACAGTTCGAGACCTAAACAAAATTTCAGAATGAATATTTACCCTTCAAAGCCGAATTTTGAAAAAAATGCCCTCTTTATTATAGATATAAACAGACACCCGCTTACTTCTTTTACTTGAAATCTGTGATTTAGCATAGTTAGAGCATTAAATATCAAAAATCTAAGCAATGTCCAGAATGAATAATGGAATGATGTAAGTGTCAAAATAATTCACACTTGGGGAAACGTATATAGGAAAAAATCAAGCAATTCTTCATTGAGCTCGTAAAAACGTCTTGTGATATTTCGTCTGGAAAGCCAGCGCACATCAATATGGAACGGAAATGCACTGATCAGTACCGCAGTGTTCGTATACAAGAGTTTAAATAAACGGAAGTTAAAAGATATTTTCTCCTTTAAACGTTGCTTCTAATAACCAAATATTGAGGAAAAATTATTACTTACTGCTTTCGTTTCTTACCTACCGAGAAAATATTAGAACCCGAGCCCAATTTGTCATGCATGTGGACTCATTAAAATGAATGGTAAACTCAAATTCTTTAATTAGAACTTCGATTCTGACTCTGATTTTGATTTTGATTTTGATTCTTATTCTCAAAATACGATACTAATATTGATTTAATTTATAAAAAAATATTTGTAGATATTTACAAGTGAGTTTAGAAATTCACTTATAAAAATAACTAGTAAAAGCTGCTAGAAATTTCTACTACATTAAAATTACAGTCCTTAAAAAATACTACAGTTATAGTAATCTTTACTACTTTTGCTCCAGTATGAGAATAGTAAATTTATTATATCAATCAAGTTAATTAACCAATTATTATTAATCAAATAGCTTTATTAAGTATAAATTAACCAATTAAAATTAATTATTTTTTTGATGTTTGAAACAACTTAAAAATAGAAATTAATAATCTTGAAATATATTAAAATATAGTAGTCATAGTTTATTAGAAAATAATTAAAAATGTTGGTTAATTAAGAAATCAACATCTAAAATATTTTTATCCATACTTTCTGTGTCTTATAACTTTAAATAATTTTTTATAAAAAGTAAATGTTTTTTTAGTATTCTATGATATTTTAAATGGAAATAATATAAAGGACAAAAACATTGAAAAAATAAATCGGTGAAATTATCACAACGGAAAACAAGAATATTATATCAAACAGCAAAGAAAAAAATTCCTCTTTTGAGAATAGACTTCCTCTGTTATTTTCATTCAGAATGAAGTTTCAAGTGAAGGCGCCCTTTTGAAACCAATTATAATTGAGTAATTATTTTAATCATGAGACTAAGACACATTGTAGCAAAACATCTTCAATATTAGAAATAGTTAGTTATAGGAGATGAATCATCGTAGTATACAGGTTGGATATGAATCATCGTAGTATACAGGTTGGAGATGAATCATCGTAGTATACAGGTTGGAGATAACACTCAAGTTGTCTACCCGCGTTCAACCGTACAGGTTATGAGATATATATATATATACATATTTTAAAGAATCAATTCTTAATTTCTGTACTGATTTGTTGGAAAAATCTGCCTCTTATATATAATCCCTGCTCCTTTCAGCTTGAAAAAGTAAATAGTTTGTCTTTGAATTCCAAATTAGATACCTTTCCAATGTCAAATTAGTAGCCTTGGTTTCTTTGAATCTGCATTACCGTATATCTTTAAAGTATAAAATTCTTGTATATCTTTAAAGCATCAATTTTGGGTTAATGCAAAATCAGAATATTAGTTTCGATTTTGTCAAAAATCTTCTTCTCTATCCTAACGTTATATAAAAAAATATTAAACAAATGTGCTTATTTGAAAGTAAAAATCAAACCAGTTGGTGTACATGTATCTTAGGTTGGGAAACTTTGGAATAGTTCGACAAAACACTAGTGAAATAATTTTATCTTTTCAATTGTTTAAAGATAGAAAATAAGCTAAGTACGCATATAAAAGCTACTTATTCTCTGGAATAAAACTCAGAATTTTATATTAACTTTTTTTCTCTATTAACTGATCCGAAC